>CAJVQA010002501.1:0-21797 GCA_910591915.1 Cetraspora pellucida | reverse complement strand
TCATAAGTCTAGTCTTTACAGTAGCACCGTCGAAGGTTCGGGTTACCTCTCTACTTGGGTCTTCCAAGTGGGCTTCCCTCTTCCTACCTGGTTCTCTTGATTTACATGGCCTAAGGACTTATCTTGGGTTCACACCACTTGGTATCAGTTTGTGTTTCCTCGTACAATGTTGATGAGTGCCTTAGACCTTCCAGTCATGCTGATATGACACGGGTTACAGGTATCCTATCCCAACCAATCATGAAAGACAGTTAGCCATAACACAGAAAGAATTGCAAATTTTCACCATCACTAGGATTTGAACTCTAGACCTGCTACTTGGGGGTTGACAACTTATCTACTTTACTAGGTCGTCATACCCCTTATAAAATTAATATTGTAATTGGCAATTTGTTAAAAGTTATATATTAGTGAACAGAGTTTAAAGATAGTTAAAATTAAGTATATTGTAATTATAATATTAGGTAAATTTGGAGTTTGAGTAGAATGTCTAATTGCAACTAAATATAGAAAATCTAAATAATTAGCATTAAAGTTAAGAGTTTTGTTATATATATTGATTCAACCAAAAAATTAAGTTAAAAAATTAGTAAAAATAGCAATTAAACATTTATTATTAATTGTTTGTAAATTAAAAGAATAGCCAGAACATGCATATAATTAAATAAATACAAAAAAATATAAACAGGTAAATTGTAATTTAATTTGATATTATTAATGAATGATAAGTATTGTATTAGATTGAAAAAGTTGTTTTTTGGCTTTATCAATAATAATTTGGTTATTAAATACTATAATAAGTCAGGATTTTTTATATAATAAGAAGTGTTCAGTTGTGTAACTATAGTAATTAATATCAGATAAATGTAAGTGTAAATATAGTATACAATTGTAAAAATAATTTGTAACTTAATCTTCTAAATAAGTAAATTAAAAAGATTATTTGCCTTTTAGAATTTTATAAATATAAAGAGAAAAGAATTTCTAATTTAGTAAGTATGAATTATCAAATATAGTAAGTTAGTCTAAATATAGAATGCTATGATATTTGAGTTGTTTTTTAAAAGTTAGATATTTAGAATATAAAAAAAAAAAGATTTCAATAAAATAAAACTCTTCTGAATAGTATATAGAATGTTATTAATTGGATTAGAAGTAAATGTTATACCAAAATATTTTAAAAGTTAAATAATTTTAAAGTTAATAAAATGTTTGTTTAATTCATTAATAGTAGAATTATTATATATCAGAATATTAGTAGATAACTAAAAATTATTTTAAACTTGCTGAAATCAAATATGAGTACTAATACTAAGAAAATCAAAAAGGTTAAGTTTTTTGGTATAGTTTGTAATATAGTGTTGTAGTTGAATATTTCATATATTGCAAATATTATATAATTAAAAATAAAGTAAAATACTAGTAGAAGTTGTATAACTAAGTTTGGCTTTGTTTTTAACAAGTTCAATATAGTTTGTAAGAATTTTGTTACAAATGTTTTAGTTAAAAATTATATTATAAAAGCAATATTCTAATAACTATATTAATAATATATTATGCATATATATTAGTAATTTGGTTAGTATTTACAATTTTGATAAGATGTAAAAACTTAGCTATAATAAGCTTTGTCTATTTTGTTTGTTTATTATTAAATGTAAACCAGCATTCTAAAAACTTAAATAGTTTATTTAAGAAATAAAGTTAAATAAATAATTATTGTATATAATAAATTATAATTAAATAAAGATTTATTAGTTGTAAATATGAATTTAGTAAAATTAATTTAAATATTAGCCATATTATAAAAAGATTCAGCTATGATAAAAATTTGTAAAAGCTTTTATTATGAAGATGCAATTCAAAAACTGTTATTTATACAGCAAAAACTAAGCAATATAATTTGAATTTGTTGTATATTAGATCTTTAAGATTAGTTGATCAGAAAACTTCTATAATATAACTATCAAATTGTTATAAATATATGAAATAAATAGTTATAATATATTCTTTATAAAAAAAAAGTAATGGTTTCACTCTAATCAATACTATTAAGTACAGAATATAAAGATGTAATGCCAAGATTTGTAATAATTTGATTTTGTCAATTAGTAAATAAGTTAATAATAGTATTAATAATAGAACTAAAAAGTGCAAAACACTAAAGAAAGTGTTAAAAAAAATTTAGATTGACAAAATCATAAGCTTTACTTATATTCTAAGATAAAAGCCAAATAGTTTTTTGATTGCATAGTGCATTCTTAGTAATATTATTAAGTATATGAATAAGTATAAAAGTATTATTATTAAGTAAGCAATATAGTTATATAGTGAAAGTATAAAATATATTACTAATTCTATTAGTAATAATTTTTGTATAAACTTTGCAAGTATGTTTAATAAAACTTATTGAATGAGTAAGATTAAAGTTTTTATCAAATATGTTTTGTTTAAAAATAAAATAAGTTCTATTATGCTTTATTGTTTAGGATTTTGACTTAAAGCAAGACAGTAATTGAACCAAGCAATATAGCTTTAATGCAAATAGTACTTGCATATTTAAGCATTTATAACTAATACTTGTAGAGCTATAGGCTTTTTCATTAGAAAGCTTTCTATAGTTTGAGTACTTTTTTTTTTAGTAATAGAAGAAAAAAAAGAGTTATACTATTGAGTATTAATATGTGATAGTACATAGTGGCTCTTGATATAATAAAGGCCATGGTTCTAGTCCTTTGCTTTATTATATCAAAAGCTTCATAATATTATAATATCATAATCTTATGATATACCAGATATTATAATAAATTATATAGTTCTCTGCTATATCAAGAAAATATTTTTTTAAATATCAAAAATACAAATCTATAGCAAACTAATTTAATTAAGTATTATTAGTTTGCTAATACTTATAGTAAGTACTTTTATTTTGAAACATGTTAAGCAATTATAACTTAATGATTTAACAAAATACACAATATAATATTGATATGTGATTGATTTAATTATATGCATATACATAAATGATGCCTGACAAAATTTACATAACCTAATGAAATATATAGCAAAATCAATTTTATTACTGCTGAAATATATGACAAAATCAATTTCATTAACAGCAAAATAATTTTGTCAGGCATCTATAATATATATATATGTATATGTCATATTAAAGTAATCAATTGACTCTGATCTTTTTTTCCTATAATTGAATAAATAAAGACAAGCAAGATACTAGGAGCATGCGAAAAAAGTATTATTAGAACCAAAACTAAAGTACAAATAATTAGAATTTGAAAATGAGCCTATTCATATTGTGATAATTGGTGAACAAGAATTAAAAATCTAACACTATATTTATTAACCAGCATGATATTTAAATAGTGAGAGAAAATAAAAATTATATTATTTTTTCATTATTATATGCTTTAGCATCTTTTTTTTATAAAATTAAGCTTTATATATTGGACTAATGATTATAAGTACCTTTAGTTGATTTATATACCAATTAATATTAGCTATTTAGTATTAAGTAGTAATTTGAACATGATTACCTTTAATAGCTTCAATGGTTGATGCTAGATTTGTCTTAATGATTGCTGTAACTAGTTATAACAATCATTAAGATGATTCTACTATATTACTAGTAGTAAGTTATTTTTATTTCTTTAATCAAAATTTCTAGAGATGTTATAGCCCAGTCTAGTTTAGTCTAGTTTAAAAAAGACTTTTTATATATTTTATTTATTAATTTGTAAACTAGACCAAACCAAACTAAAGACTATAATTGGAGTTATTATTAGAGCCATATAATCAAGTAATAATGGCAATATCTAATATATTATGTATATCAGATTTATTAGCTCTGAACTGCTTTTAATTAAATTTGAACTTGAACTGTTATTTAACTGCTGAAGCAGTTATTTTAAAACTATAATATCTCTAAAAAGTACTTAAAAGTTGTTAGTATAAGTAAGAACAATTCATAGAATTAAAACATGTTATTATAAATGATTTAGAAATATCTAAATAAAAGAATTTATTAGTAGTGCCAAATATATTTTCTCCATCATGGAAATAAAGATTCTTATACTGTAATAAGAAATTAAATATATATCTTATTTCATATAAAATTGCTATATTTAATAAACTTATAACTTTGTTTATATTTATATTAATAATATTGTATTACTAGCTATTTGAAAAATAAAATCAAAATATCTAAATCATAAGGTTAATAAATTCTTCTAATGTAGCCTGTCTTTTACTTTTTTTTTTAGTATTAAGATAACCTCTTTGGTCTAAGCTTTTTATTAATACTTATAGCAGATACATATAGTATTTTATATAGACGTATCTATAATGAACTATTAGACGAATATACAACTGGCTACACATGTAACTTTTTTATATTACCTATTTAAGATGTCTGTCTGAGGGTTCCCTACCAGTTGCTATATCTAACACCCTTGCTTAGATGTTCTATTTAAACCTTCTGATCTAATTATAGTATTAATTTCATCAGATTACAGACCTGGATCTATTCACATTTAACTATAGAACTATAATCCTTAGATTATTTTTATTCTCGAGGTAAACCTACCAGAGTGAGCTATATTCTCTTTTACTGCTAACCTGGTTTGACACTATAGCTGAGACTAACACTTGCAGTCAGAGTTACCTCTTAAACTACTATTACTCTTGTAAAGTTCATCTAAACCCTGATACCCATCTTTTCGACTTCTTCATCATTATCTCCTACTAGCTGCAACTCAGAACTAATTAACTTCTCAGACTTCCAATTCAGATGATCTGATATAATATACTTATGTATTCTTTTTCTCTGGTGATTCCAGCAGCCTGGTTGGTCATGTGCTCTTCTACACATCTTTGTTATTCAGTTTATTTGACAGTTCCTATGAAGGTGTTTTATGGGCTTCCATTAGTACAATGGCACTATTGAAAGTTTGTACTATCTTTTTATTTAAGATTTCCAAGTGAGTTTTTGTCTTTTCAGTTTTTTAGCCTTCTACATCCGATGGTCTTATCATAGGTTTGCACTGAAGCCTTATATGACACTGGTTTTTTACATTCCTCTATATACATATACTATATAACATTACACTTCACATAAATGCCCCAAGCTCCCAATGTTAGATGGAACCTGACTTGGTGTACTTAAAATTACAGATACCCAAAACCCAACCAATCAGCAAGAGACAGTTATTATAACAGGTATAATTTCCAAAATTCACCATCTGTGAGAATTAAACCTTAGACCTGCCACTTAAGGGTTAACAACCTATTCACTTCACTAGGTTGTCACATCCCTTCTGTTTTTTACTTTTATTATGCAAATAGCTAATATACTTAAGATTACACAAAACTTTCATTAAAGATGAAGCAATTTCTAGATTATTTTGCTAAACATATTTTATCAAGTTATCAAGTCTTACAATTGCATCTCCAATTTTAACTATTTCTTTTTTGTTCTTTTTCTAATTCACTCTCATCTTGTCCATTAACTATATCAATAATTCTATTTATAGTTAAGTCTTCTTCAATGTTCATATAATTATCAATCTCAATATATTCTTGTACATCTAAGGGATTATTAATTGATAAACATTCAATAAGATTAATAATCTCTGCTTCCAATTCAGCTTTTTTAGATGCAGAGGCTTTCAATTCAGTTTTTTCATGCATAGTATTATCCAAATTTTTCATAGATAGAAGTATACTAGCTCTATCCTAGCTATAAATAATTGTACTTGAAGTAACATTTTTTTATGCTTGAGCTACAAAATTAATTGCATCATATAATGTAACATCAGAAAAAACTGAATTGTTTTTAGTAATTGTATCATAAGCTTCAAAACAGTTTTAACAAAAAATATATGAAGTTTTGTATTTGTGAATAAAGAGAAGTGGTAATTTTTCATCACCAATAGAATTACAAGTAATTATAACTGTAACTCTATTCTTTGATTTTTTTTTTCCTAAAACTGATTCATAAGCAAGTGTCTTGCTTGGCTTAAGTTACCAAAAAAGTGCTGTTGCATTATAGTTAAATATATCTCTAAGCTCATAATTTTAAAGAACATCTTGAAGTTCTAGATGAAATTTTAAAACATCTTCTAAAAGCACACTACTAGCTTCTTTTTGACATTGATAAGAAGAAATAATATTTCTTTTTTTAAAATTAGCCAACCAACCAATGAATGCATTAAATCTGATAATTTCAAATTTATTAATGAATTCCTTAGCCTGAGCTTGAAAAAGATGATCAGTAAGAGTAAGTTCATTTTTAATTGCTTGCTCAACCAAAATAGATATTGCCTCTTCAAGTTCAAGATTATCAGGCTTTTTTTGATATTTAGCTTGGATTAAAATATAAGCATCATTGAGACCTAACCAGTACTCAGAGCATTTGAGAATATCAGATACTAATTGTTTACTTATTTTATACTTTTTAGCCAAATTTACTCTTTTTAAATTAGGATTATTATATTTTTTTCACATAATTCTTTTTTTTGTATTTCAGTTAAAAATATTATCTTCTTTATACTGATATCAGAGTTTTTTTTGCATTTTTTAATTTTATTTATAATGAATACAATTTATTAATATGCGATTTGGATTATGCTTCTTTATATAGGTTATTTATACAGATTACTTAATAAAAATATAATTATTATTCTTTTTTTACTGCTATACACTAATCTTTATAAGTGTTTTTAGAAATTTCTTGATATGAAATTTTACTATTATTATTAATTATCTAATTCTTATTTAGATATTAAAATAATGAGTTTCAGATTCAATGTTTCTTATTAAAATTTACATTTTTATTTTTTTACATATACTTATGCATAATACTTAAGCTCCAATTACTCTTGCATTTTCTGTTTTTTTTTTTTTTTTTATCAAATTAAGTTCATTATTTTATATACAATTTAACTATTTATTATTATTATATTATTCTGAAACCTTATATCATTTTGAAAACTTACATATTGCTAGTCAGTTAAGTTTATTATTTAAATTATAAATTATAGGATATATAACAACTTATTCAATAGTAAGATCACCAATATCGTAATATGAAGGTAAGCATCTAATTGACCTTTTACTATTTTTTAAAAAATGAAAAAAGCGATTAAATTTTTATTTTCTTATTTTTTATATATATAATATTTGACTCATATCAATTATATTAAATTACATCATTAATTACTTATATAATTTACTGATGATTACATTTTTTATGCATTTGAGAACTAATAAGCCAATATGCTATTAACCCTAGTGCTAGGCACTTCTCAACTTGATCATAACAATTATTTACTATTGTTATTATTATTCATTCTGAAACCTTATTGTTATATTTTTTTTCATAATTATCTTGATTTAGTTACATGCAATATTTCAAATTATTATAGTGTTTATGCATATTTTATTTCTTGATTTAGATCATTATTTTAGTACAGAGTGCCTAATATTTAAAATAGCACTAGTGATATTATAAAAACAATTAAACTAAACTCAATAAAATTTTTTATTTTTATTTTATAGAAATAGAATTAAAAATAAAACAATTCTGGTTATGTAATTATTATAAGATCACTTATGCTATTTTAAATGCTAGAAATAGCTAAACATTATATTCTATTGTTTATTTCTAATACTAATATGTATAATTATGATATAAATTATCTAGTAAAATCTGGTTTATTGTTAATCTAATTTAAAATTAAATTATAATAACCAGGTTGTCTCTAACTTTAGTACAAATTCAGCTACTTGTGTCATTTAAGCACTTGTAAAAGAATATTTATATGATTAGCTTACATAAATCAAATTGCCTAAGTAATCTATTTATATATTTTAAAGTACTTTTTAAGAATGTAACAAAAGTTTACTATAATAACACTGTTACAAAATAAAACTTTACTTAACTAACTAATGAACTATCAAATTATACTATCAAATAAAGGTGATTGAAAGCATAACATCTAAACTAATTTTATTATATTAAATTTAAATAAAATTTAATAGAAGAACTGGGCTTAATTTGTTCTTATAATGCATTTAAGTTGTTAACTATAAATCAAAGTTTGGTTAATATATTGTAATAAATATTACTTTTATTTTATTTTTTGATATATATTTATAAGTTTGTAAGCTTTATATAAAATTTAAAATGATAAATCTTTTTAATAATTATGTATTATAATTGGTTAGTTATTACAGGAAGTTACATGTAGTCACAGGTAAATCTACAAAAATAAACTAATAATATAAATGTTCATTTAATCAAATAATTTTTTACTATATTGTTATATAGTAGTTTTAAATTAAAATCTGTTATAAATTATATTGTGAGATTACTATTAATCTCTAGTATATCCAAATAACTTTACTGGTAATAATTTGGTTTTATTATAAATCTTTGCACTAAGAAATATCTATTATATCAATAATCTATTATATTAAAAGCCATTATGTAGTTGATATTATATAGATTAAAAGTTATAAAAAAGGTTTTAATTAATTAGTTAATAAGCTGTCCAATTAAGAAAATGAGATTATATATATTGTTTAATAAGGTTAAAATTTGTAACTATTTGGTCAAGAAATTTGATATTAAAAAAGTAAATAAGAGCTTTGTAGCAATTAAAAAACTATTGATAGTATGTTTAAAATATGTAAAAAGTGTTTTACATCTTTTTTAATAACTTGTTAGATTTGTTATTAAAGCAAAAAAAAGTTTCAAGATGGCAAACATAATAGAGTTGTTTCTAAATATTTTGTACATATTGGATTCATTGATTGAGTTATAAATGTTAATAAGAGATAAAGATATAAAAATTGCACCAGGATTTTAAATTAAAATTTTGGATTCTTGAATTAATTTAATTAATATCAAGATTGTTATTATAATTTTTTATAATTTTAATTAAGTGTTTAAGTTTTTTAAATAATAAATAAAGTGAAATATTATAAGGAGTGTGGCAACTTAGTGAAGTGAATAAGTTGTCAACTCCCAAGTGGTAGATTAGAAGTTCAAAACTCACTAACAGCAAAAATTTGAAAAACTACCTATGTTATATCAATATTACGGAAGGTAAGTAGTATTACAGCAATGGCACTTCATTGATCAGTTAGGATCAGTACTTGTAATACAGTTGCACTAGCATAACTAACAGGTTATGAAGCTTCTGTGCAATATTGAAGTTATATAAAAAAATACAAACTAGCATCAAACAATGTAAACCCAAAATAAGTTCTCATGGTCATGTAAATCTGTAAACTAGAAAACTGAAGCCTACTTGAAAAGACCTAAATAGAGAAATAGCACAGATCTTTGACAGTACCATTGTAAAAACTAGATCTAAAAAACAAATATCAATATAAAAGAAATTAGGCAGACAAGAATCTCAGGTAAGGAGTCCACTAACCAGGCTGCTGAAAGTCTCAAACTAAAGAAAAAGAACTTTGAGGAGCAGACTTTGAGGTATCAAAGACAGGTCATAGTTCTTTCAGACTATCTGGATTGAAAGTCTGAGGTCAGAAGCAGAAGTATACTATAAGTACTAGAAATATATTGTGAAGTTAGTACTAAGGTCTAAGTAAACTCTGCAAAAGCAAGCCCTGTTAACAAGAAACTAAATGTAGGTAGTTAGTTAGCAGAAGGGCCTCCTGAAGCTTTACAGTTAGGTGACATATTCTGAAATATGTAATGGTTTAATGAACATACAAACAGAAAGGTCACAGTTAGGTTAGATAGGACTTAGATATACAGAAACTTGTATGCTATTTGTTAATATAAGTATAGGGAACAGAGTATTTAAATAGGTAATCACCTAGTAGATTGCAGATATGGCAGTTAGTATAGAACCTGCTATGTGAGCAGATTACTTAAAATAGACAACCAAAAAGTTGTATATTTGGCAAGTTATATACTCATCTTGTATAAGTCATATAATCATAATTAAAATATAATAAAGATAATAGCTGCTGATAACTACAGCCTTAGTATAAGCAAAAAAAAAAAAAAAAAGTAAAGTATTATGAAAAAAATATTAATGATTATAATTGTATTTGTATAATTTTTTATTAAAAATAGAATATATTACAATATTAATAATTAAGTTTTCAATTCTATGTTAGATGATTTCAATATTCTTATTTGTATTGTAGTTAAGTAAAGTATTATATGTTTTGAGATTAGAAAAAAAAAATTCTGTTTAACTAACTGAACATATAGTTTTGTAGTTAAAAATTCTACAATTAATACTAATGTAATAGCATAAAGGTTTATTATATATATTAGTAAAGATCTAAAAAGAAAAAAGAATAAAATAGTTACTTAATATAAAAGTATTACTGTCATTAAGACTAATAAAAAAAAGAACTATATGTTAAATAAGTCAGTCTAAATATAGTCAATATGATTTTGACTAGTATTATTTGACTATATGTAATGCTTGTTGTTAATATATGCTCTAAGATCACATATGTTAGATTAATATATATAGTTAATAAGTTGAAATTTAGATAAAAAGCTATAAATATTATTATATATATTAAAGTTTTCAAGAAAAATTCAATAAAAATTTAGTTAATAGGCTTGTTAAATCTATGTAATAACTGTATTTTGTGTTTTATTACATTTTTGCATATCAGTAAAGGAAATATAAATTGCTATAATGCAGAGTTTAATATTATTTTTAAATAATAATTTAAAGCAATAGCTTTATCAAAATGCATTTGACAATTATATATATAGGTTTGAGTTAGTTATAAATCATAATAGCAATGCCTTTTGCTAAGTTTTCAAAGTTAACTCAAAAATAGGTAAAAAATTATTATTGCAAAACTAAAAAATAGTTTTGTTAATAATTTTTGTTTTAGTAATACATATAATATTAATGTTGTTATAAAGACAATAATTTTGTCAAGCTTTCTTTTTGGTTATTGTATTGAAATCTTAAATATTATGTATAGCAATATGTTTTTTTTTTGCTTATGCTAAGGCTGTAGTTATTGATAGCTATTGCCTTTATTGTATTTTAATTATGATTACATAACTTGTACAAGGTAAGTATACAACTAGCCATATATACAACTTTTGATTATTTATTTTAAGTAGTTCACTCACACAGCAGGTTCTATATTAGCTGCTATATTTGCAATCTACTAGAAGATTATCTATTTAAACACTCTAATCTCTATACTTATATTGACAAATAGCATACAAGTTCTTGTATACCTAAATGCCATCTAACCTAACTGTGATCTCTTTGTCTGTATATTTGTCAAGCTGTTACATATTTTAGAATACATCATCTGACTATAGAGCTTTAGATATGTATAGCAATATTTAAATTAAGATTATGTAAGTTTTGAGTTAATATAGAGATTTGTAACCTAGTTGTTAGTAAATATAAAGTAAAATGTTATTAAGAAATAAGTCTAATAGATTAGAAATAAAGTTAAAAAAATATAATTTAAAAAAAAAATTATAAAATTTAGAAAAAAAATAAGAAAAAATAATAATATTATTAGACAAAAATAAGTTATTAGAAAGGTATATATGAGTTTCATTATAAGCAAAATTAACAGAAAATGTAATACTAGTAACTGTTTGATTGTGATTATATTTGTTAATATGTTGTATAAGTGTTTAGATAGTTTAGTTGTAAAAAAGAAGAAATATATATAATAAAGAAAAAATTTGTTAAAATATATATATATATTTTTTTTTAAATATTAAGATGAGTACTTGTGACTCAAGATTTTATTGATAGTATATTTGGCTAATAGTTGCATTACAATCATAAGGGACAATTATAAAAAAAAGTATACAACTAGCCACTTGTACAATTTTAGTCATTGTCTAATTTAAGTAGTCTGCCCGAAGGTTCTATACTAGCTGTCATACCTGGACCTGCTTGTAAATTTTCTATTTATTACTCTAGTTTCTGTATTTACTTATCTATCTTTGTCTACTAATAACCTCAATCGATACTAGTAAAAATATGCCATATTTACTAAGTCTTTAAAGCAGTTTTTTAGAACCTTTGACTTTGTACTAAACCTTTCAAAATTTTCTGTATTCTATTCTTACAGCTGACCCAGTATCACTATGGCTAAAACTAATACTAATAATCAAAGCATATCATTAAACTATTATGTCCTTATAGAGTTTATTCCAATCTTAATACTGACTTTACAATATATTCTTACTACTTTGATATTCAATTCAAGTTCTACCAAGCTGCTATTTCAGATAGCCCAGAAAGGTAGATTGTAACCATACACCTTTAGTTTACATGCTTGCCAACATGTACTCTTTTTCTTTAAAATCTGGAAATTCTAATAGCCTGATTAGTTTATTTGTTTCCTTCTCAAAGACCAGCACATTTGACTGGTTTCACAAGTTTTAGCTCTGTTTTATAAGTTTAGTCTTTACAGTAACATCATTGAAAGTTCAGGTTACCTTTCTACTTGGGTCTTTCAAATGGGCTTCTGTCTTCCTTTATTTGGTTTCTATAATTTATATAGCTACAAGGACTTATTGTAAATTTGCACTATCTAGTATCAGTTTGCATTCCTTTATATAAACACAAACCTTGTACCAAAAGACAATGTTATGTAACTGTTACACAAATGCCATGTGATCTGTCAGTCATGCTGATGCAATACAGATAACAGGTATCTTATCTTAACTAATTGTGAAAGACAGTTAACCATAATACAGAAAGGATTTTTAAATTTTTTATCGATACTGAGATTTGAACTTTGGATCTGCCACTTGAGAATTAACAACCTAACTACTTTACTAGGTTGTCACACCTCTATTTGTTAAAATATATATTAAAATCATAAAGAACTAAAGATGTTGAAAATGATTTTTTAAAGTTATCTTTTACAAAGTCAATCACTGTATGTTTAGCTTTTACAGTTATACAAGATACTATAGTTTGCTTTATATATTGGGTCTAATCATTATTATCTTGGCTTTTTATATAAATAGGTTTTATTATCTGCTTACTTATATTATTTTTTTACTAACTACTAAAGATATATTTTTTAATAAGATGATAGCTGTATTTATAAAAATTATAAAGATAAATTTATTAAAAAAAGATCTCTTTAATAAAAAGAAACTTTGTAATTGAAGATGGTGTTTTATATTTCATTTGAAAATTTTCTTATATAATTTTGTTTATTTTTTTATTTTTTTTTTTTTTTTGGTATTAAGGTGACCTCTTTGGTCTTTTGACTTTTATTAATCACTTATTAGTATTGTGATTCAATGAACCACTACAGAAGAGTATACAATTGGCTACATATATAACTTTTCTATATTACCTATTTAAGGAGTCCACCTAAAAGTTCCCTACCAATTGCCATACCTAACACCCCTGCTTGGGTGTTCTACTTTAAACTCTCTGAACCTGTAATCTGTGTTAACATTACTGGTTATCTCAGATATACCAGATCATCATCCTCAACCTTAGAACTAATTTATCCTTGAGGTAAACCCCCCAGAGCCTTCTGTATTCATTTTTACAGCTAACCTAGGTATTGCTATAGCAGAACCAACACTTGCAGTCAGGGCTAATCATTAAACCACTATGCTCTTGTAAAGTTTACTTAGATCCCAGCATCTACTTCACAGTATAACTCTGGTACTTTAGTATATTCCTGCCTTTTCCCCTGCCCTTTTACCAAACTCTCAATTCAGATAGCCCATGTAGGACTATGACCAGTCCATCAGTATATCAGGTCAGCCTGATATTTTTTTCCTCCAGTTTGTTCTGGCAGCCTGGTTGGTGGTAACTCTGAGACTTCCAATCTGGAGGTTCTTGCTCGTTCAGCTACTAGGACCAGGTACTAGACCTGAGTATCTGTTTTGCCGAGCTAGCTTTTACAGTAGAACCATCAAAGATCTAGCTATCTCTCTACTCGGATCTTCCTAAATGAACTTCTTGTTACCTAATTTCAACAGATTTACATGGCCACAAGAACTTATCTAGTGTTTGCACTATCTGATTTGTCAGTTTGCATTCCTCTGTATAACTTCAACATTGTACAGATGCTTTATGACCTGCCAGTCATGCTAGTGTGACCGCTATTACAGGTATCTTAATCCAATCATTAGTAACAGTTGCTGTAATATGAATATTACATAGGTAATTATCCAAATTTTCACCATTAATAGGATTTGAACACCCAATCTACCACTTGGAAGGTTGATAACCTGACTACTTTACTAGGTTGCCACACCCAATTTTGTTTATTTCAGAATAAGTTGTTTCATAAAAGTAGTTTGTAATTTGAAGATAGATAAGTGTTTTATCACAGAAGTAATAAAAAGTTGAAATTTTTGTAAGAAATTCAGTGCTAATAAGTTTAGTTGTAAAAAAAGTCTATTGCCTGTTACTTATTAAACTTATCTATATTGTAATTTTGAATTGCAATATTTTGGTAAAAGTTTAAATATAGATAAAAATAATAGTTGAGATATTTGAAGTTAGTTAAAACATTATTGATATTGCAAGTAAAGTCTTTTGTATTACTTGCAAGTTTGTTAAGTAATAAGGTTGAAATTTGTTTATTAAAAGATGATTTATATTTGCTGTTTTTATAAAATAAAGAAGAGTCAAGTTTGAGTTGTTGTTAGAATTCATTTTCTTGTTTAGAAAAGTCAATATGAGATTTTTGAAAAATGCTTTTAAGAAGTTAAAAAAAATGTTTATAGTATTGAGATTGTTTTTTAAAATTGTTAATTTTAACTTCTTTTTCTTTTTTTGTTTGTTCTATTTCATCTAAATAAATGTAAATAGTAACTATATAAAAAAGAATATAATAATTAGTATGCTTAATTGCTTCATTATAACATTCTTATAAGTTATTAGGTTTTGTAAAGCTTAGTTTAATAAACATAATTTCTTTAAGAAAGAAAATGAATTTTTGTTAAAATTAGTATCTAAGTGCATTAAAAAGCTAGTTTTATTTATAAGTTTGATAAATTGATAATTATATAATAGAAAAAATTGTTTAAACTACTATTTAAAATAGTCAAGTAAGTTTTTAAAAGATAGAATATTAAGTTTTTACAAAAAAAGTAAGTTAAAAATATTAAATTTAAGATATATATTAAATTTGCTATTAGAACTAATTGTAAGATATTGTTTTTTTTTATTAAAGTTAACTATTTCAGATAAGATTCTAAACTTTTTAAATTGAAATTAAATATCTTTAACAAATTTATTAATATAATTAATAGCTTGGTAGTTGTTTAAAATATAAAGATAAAGATGTGCAAGATTAATGCAGAATTGTAATCAGTTTGAGTTTATATAAGAAAAAATAGTTGTAGATAATTGTATTTTATAGTGTTACAGGGTTGTAGTCTTCTTAGTACAATATAATCAAGTAACAAGGTCACTCAGTACAGTAATTAACTATTGCAAATATATATAAAGTAAAGATGTAATAGTTCACTTTACTACATAGTAGCAGACAAATAGTTTGAAATAGTAACAGTATATAGAATAATTTTTTTATTAACAACATACATAATAACAACCTTGTCTGTAGGAATTACCTAAAAGGAGAATATCATACTTTATAATTAAAAGGTCATTATGTCTGGGTTAAAGTATAGAAATTTAGAATTGGCAAAGAAGAGAAAAAGGTACCCTTTATATATATTTTTATCTAGCTGAGATAGTAGAAATTTGAGCAACATTATTTGATACTGTACTTAGAGTAATAGAAGTTTGAACAATATTAGATATCATTATACTTAAGACAGTAAAAGTTCAAACAACATTAAATGATACTATGCTTGAAGTAGTGAGAACTATGTAGAGGCAACTGGAGATATTGTTTATATTATTTGTTATTTGTGCTTGAAACACTTGGAGCTTGTGTTTAAGTTTTTGGATCTATGCAAAGATACTTGAAATTTGTGCAGAGATACTTGAAGTTCATGCAAAAACACTTGGAGTTTGTATTAAAGATACTTGAAATTCTTGTACTAGAATACATGAAACTTGTATAGGGTACTTAGAGTTTGTAAAACAATAGTAATATTATAGATGTTACTCAATATCATATAGCTATGCTATATTTCTAATAGCCAATTAAGATCCTTTTATCTATCTACTATATAATATAACTATTGACTAATTAATAACTAATAACTAATATAATATAAAATACAATAATAAATATATATATACTACTAATACTATTATAATATACTATGCTAAAATCTACTTTGTAACATTTTTCTCTCTTTAAGAATTTTGTTCTACAAATTCCTACAACTTTTATACTATTCACAAAAGTCAACCAATTGATTAAACTTGGCTTTACTCATATTACCAATATGTTTTAGAGTCAGTTTTTTTGTTTGATATATTTGTTTATAGCCAATAACTTTGAACAATCAATAAGTTTTAGTCTAGGCCTTAATTTTACTTGCCTTTATGGACTTGTTATGATTTGATTTATCTATTAATAGAGCTCCTAAATGATAGCCATAAGCTAAGCAATATATTTAGTTATAATTAGAAAGGCTGGCAACTAACCAGTATGCATTAGTAATTTTGATGTAGCAATTTTTCTATATTAATATAATGATTATTGATACTATTACAAGAAAAATCTGGCTTGGTGCATTGTTAAGCAAATCTATTTTTATTTTTGTCAATAGATCATCATTATGGGTTGTTGGTAACATATATGAAGTTTTTATATTAAGAATAAGAATAGTACTATTGGCATCATAGTTAATAGTACCTAGGTGTTATATTTGTTTATAGAGGTTCTGTAATTCAAAAGCTTTGTGGTAAATTTGTGGGGTAACCCATGTTGTTAGATCCTATGATGGGTTTATTGTTGTTAAGATTATTAGAGGTTTAGTTCAAAAATATAGAAAAAATTAATATTAAAAAAAAGCATTTCTTTGGCCTTTTTATATTTGTTAAAATTCTTTTCATGCTCCTATATCAAGCAATTTTTGGCACAGTAATTTGTAATTTATTTAACCTATGTTGTCTCTTATTAATTTTGTTTAACCATGCTGTTTTACATTTAATAGTAACTAAATTTGTTTAACACATGCTTTCTCTTTGTATTTCATTTAAAGTTATATTGTTTACAATATATATTAAACAATTCTTTGTTCTAAATTTGGCAAAATTTGTATTACTACATATTTATTCTATTCTATTTTTGTAATTATAGTGTTCTTTGTATCTTCTTTCTCTTAAAAAGTGAGGTCTCCAAACCTTATTTACTAATTTGTTTAAAATTAGTAACTTTATTCTGATTAGTTTATCTATTTCTAATTTTAGCAATTATATTGTTTTTGTTATAATTGTTCTTTGTCTATCAATAAAATTTTAATTTTTTTTTGTATTTGTTTTTGTTATTTATTTTGTCTAATTTTTTTTGTGTTTTGATTTACAAACCTTTTTTTTTTTTTTTTTTACTAGTTTATTTGTTGAAAAACCTTTCTTGTCAATAAATTTGGCTTTTTATCTGTTGTTTTTCACTATGGTGTATATACTTTTTAGGCTGTAAGCTTGTCTTGCCTAATATTAAAGCACTTAAAAATAAGACTAGACATCTATTTGGGTGAGCTAAGCAGATAATCTGTTTTGGCCTCAATAGACAATTTCTCTTTTGTTGTTTTTTTTTTTTTTTTTGCAGTTAGGTAGTAACAAATACTTAACTGTTTTTGATATTTTTTTTTTATCATTTCAAGTATATCATTTAGAATATTATATTCTAACTTTTTGCTTTATAGATGCCTTGCCGAAGCAAAAATTAAGCAACTTTTGTTCATTTGTCCTCTTTTCAAAATCAAGTTGCAAATTTGAAGACTGAAACAAATAGTAATAATAATAATAATAGGATATTGTAATTTATCGCAATAGCGATGTATCGCTACCCTTGATCGACCAATTAGAATGCAAGATTAGGTGTAACGTGAAATCGAAGCAAAACATTGTCTTTTTTGAATAATCGTCTGTAACTCAAGATTTTGCATATGAAACCACATCTTACGTTCTAATTAAAAAAATTCCTTGCAAAATTTTAGATTAAAAGCTCTTTTCCTAAAATCACGTCTAATTCTAGTCTAATGCTAACCTTAACCTTAAATTAACACATTTGTATTATTATTTTGATTTAACATTACACATGATCTTATAAGTGGCGATACATCGCATAGGCGAATAATTATAAAATTCATAATAATAATAATAAAATTTTAAGGAGTGTGGTGACCTAGTAAAGTAGTCAGATTGTCAACCTCCAAGTGGCAGGTCTAGAGTTCAAATCCCATAGACAACGAATTTTGGAAAATAAGGTCTGTGTTACAGTAACTGTCTCTGTCGATCAGTTGAATTTGTGTATCTATAACTTTTGTTGCACCATCTCAAATAGGAGCTTAAGGCATCTATGCAAAGTATAACATTACACCCATATAGAGGAATGTTAATAACTGGTGTTGCATAAGACTTTAGTGCAAACTCACAATAAGACCATCAGATATAGAAAGCAAAAGAACTGAAGAGTCAGAAACCCACTTGGAAATCTTGAGTAAAAAGATAGCATGGACTTTCGACAATACTACCGAACCATCAGAAGCTCCCAAAAAAGGATTACTAGGACCTCAGATAGATTGGATGACAACATGTATAGAGAAGCACATATCAATCAGACTACCAGGTTCACCAGATGGGCCATCTGGATTGGTAGTTTGGGAAGTCTTGTAGGTCTTGTAAGTCCAGAAGTAGAGGTATGGAAGTTAGAAAAGGAAGGTATCGGGGTCTCTGTGAACTTTACAAGAGTATAGCAGTTTAATGGTTAGCCCTAACTGCAAGTAATGGTCTAGGCCAGAGCAGTACTGAATCAGCTATAAGTATGGGATATAGAAGGCTCTGGTGGGCTTAGTATAAAGTTAAATATGACTTAGTGACCATGGTATATTTGCAGCAATGGCTGCAGTTGATAGGGTAGGAGTGGATACAGGAACTAAAGTATTTAAATAGAGAACCTACAGGCAGGTTCTAGGTATGGCAACTAGTGTAGAACTTTTAGGTAAACTACTTAAAATAGACAATGACTAAAGTTGTACAAGTGGCTTGTTGTACACTCTTTCTATGATTGCTTCTGTAGCTGTTGTATACAATAGTTATATGCCAACTGATTATCAATAAACTCCTGGGTTGCAATTACTCGCCTTAACATTAAAAAAAAAAATAAAATAAAGTAACAAATCAATTTTATTTATATTTCAATACTTATTTACCAATTGAACAAACTATTAGAAAAATTAACATATAATTAACATTTTAGATTAATTATAACACACCTTATAATTATATTTTAAAATTACAAATCTAGATAAGTTTTGACCATCTTAGTTGGTTTAAGTCACAGATAATGTTGTCTAAGTTTTAATTTTTAGATATAATTTTTATTTTATATATTACAATTTAAGTATATCTTAATATATAATATATTAATATATATAACTAAAATTACTATATTTTGCAGTCTAAAGTACCTTCTAGTATGAATTTTTATCAGCTTATGCAGATATTTCCATAGTACATATTATGGTTTATTATATATAACTATTACAAAAAGTTTATACTATTAAAAGTGTTATTTAAAAAAAAATTCTTTTATAATATGTCAAATTTGTAACAACTAAATAAATGTTTAATTAAATTTAGATTAAGTAAATCTTATACGATTCCTATCCATTCAGCAAGAAGTAAATATGGTAGTTATTTAATATGCTTTGCAAGAGTTAATTCATAAATAGTCTTTGATATTTAATAGTTATAAAGTATACAAACTTCTTTTTTTAAAACTTTTATTAATACTAACATCTAATGATTGTAATTTAAATATTGTTACAAGGTTGCAACCTTCTTGATACAATATAACCAAGTAACAATATCATCTAGTACAGTGATTAATTATTGCAAATATATATAAAGTAGAGGTGTAGTAGTTTTTTACTTTACTATATAGCAGCAGGCAAACAGTTTAAAATATTAATAATATATAAATTAACTTTATTAAATAAACATATAATAAAGAGTATGATGGCCTAATGAAGTGGTCAGGTTGTTAACTCTCTAAGTGATAGGTTAGGTGTTCAAATCCCATCAATAGTGAAAAATTTGAATAATTACTTATATAATATTTGTATTATGATAACTGTTACTAATGATTGAGTTAGGATATCTGTAATGGCAGTCACTCTAGCATGACTGGTAGGTTATGAAGCATTCATGTAACAGGTCACATGACATTGTTCTTTGGGACAAGGTTGTTGTTACACAAAAATGCAAACTAGTAATTGGGTAGTGCAAATACTAGATAAGTTCTTGTAACCATATAAATTAATTAAAATTAAGTAACAAGAAGTCTATTTAGAAAGACTTAAGTAGAAAGGTAGCTAGATCTTTGACAGCTCTACTGTAAAAGCTAGCCTTATAAAATGGATACCAAGGTAAAATAGCCAGATGGGCAAAAATCTCTGGGTAGAGGGTACTACCAACCAGGCCACTGGATCAAGCCAGAAGAAAAAGATATTGGGCTAACTTGATATACTAATAGACTGGTTGTAAGTCTTATTAGATTATCTGGATTGGGAGTTTGGTATACCAGCAGAAGTATACTAAAGTATTTTGAATATACTGTGAAGTAGATGCTAGGATTTGTATAAACTCTATAAGGGCATAGCAGTTTAATGATCAGTCCTAACTGCAAGTGTTAGTTCTGCTATAGTGATATCTAGATCAGCTATAAAAATAGGTACAGAAGGCTCTGAGGGGTTTAACTCGAGAATAAATTAGTTATAAGATTAAAATGATGATCTGGGCATCTGGATATGACCCAGTGATATTAATACAGGTTACAGGTTCAAAGGCTTTAAAGTAGAACATCCAAGCAGGAGTGTTAGGTATAGCAATTAGTGAGAAACCTTCAAGTATACTTCTTAAATAGGTAATATAGAAAAGTTACATGTGTAGCCAATTGTATGCTCTCCTGTAGTGGTTCATTAAACCACAATACCAATAAGTGATTAATAAAAGTCAAAAGACCAAAGAGGTTACCTTAATACCAAAAAAAAAAAATAAACATACAGTAATAATCTTGTATATAAAAATTTCTCTAGAGGAAGAATATTACTTTTACAAGTTAAAAGTAAAGATAAAAAGGTCTAGGTTAAAGTATAGAAACTTAGAATTGGCAAAAAAGAAAAAAAGATACCTTTTATATATCTTTTTATCTAACAGAAATAGTAAAGATTCAAGCAACATTACTTGATATTGTACTCAAGATAATAAGAGTTTAAACAATACTAGATATCATTGTACTTAGAATAATGAAGGTTTGAACAACATTAAATGATACTGTGCTTGGGTAATAGAAATTGTGTAAGAACACTTGAGGTTTGTATTAGAGATACTTGATATTTTTATGCTGTAGTACTTGAAACAATAATTTGATACTAAGATATATAAAACTTGTATAGAAGTACTTGGGGTTTGTAAGACAATAATAATATCACAGATGTTGCTCAGTATTATGTAGTTATACTATATTTTTAATAACTAATTAAAATTCTTTTATCTATTTACTATATAATATAACTATGAAGTGTGGCAACCTAGTGAAGTGGATAGGTTGTCAACCCCCAAGTGGCAGGTCTAGAGTTCAAATCCCAGTGACAGCAAAAA
>CAJVQA010002500.1:0-21803 GCA_910591915.1 Cetraspora pellucida | reverse complement strand
GTATTTTACAATCTTAGTATATCTTTAATATATAGTATATTAATATGTACAACTAAAATTACTAATAAAGATATGAGTAAGGCCTCACCTTAACACCAAAAAAAAAATTACAGTGACAGCATTCTGTTAATCAGTTGGAATAGAATATCTGTAACTATAATTATACTAGCATGACTGGCAAGTTTGGTGAATTTGTATAACCTTAGTTACATAGAAAAATGCAAACTAGTACCAGATGATACAAACCTAAAATAAGTTCTTGGACTGTATAAATTTGTAAAACTGTGAAGCTGAGATCTTTTAAAAATTCTGAGCAGAAAGGTAACATGGATCTTTGACAATACTATTTTAAAGGCTAGATCTAGAAAATAAATACTAATGTAAAGAAATTGGGTGAGCAAGAACTTCAGATGAGAGTATTATTAACTAGACTACTAGATTTCAGATTAGAGGAAAAGAATATTGGACTGGCTTCAATATACCAAAGATAGGTTACAGTTCTTCTAGGCTATTTGAATTGGGAGTCTGAGGTCAAAGCAGTGATATATTAAAAAGTATTAGAAATATGTTATGAAGTCAATGCTAGAGTCTGGGTGAACTCTGTAAGAGTAGACTTATTAGTGTTCTAAAAGTAGGCAAATAGTTAACAATGGAAAGCCCTTGTGCCTTACTGGCAAATAACATACTCTGAAATGTGTAATGGGCTTAGAACTAGTACAAAAAAGGTAGATACTATACTGCTTAGACAGTATACCAGTTATGTATATATAAGGAGTTAGTTAGGGTTATATAATGACAGGCCAGATGATCAGAAGGTTAAATAGATAATTTTTTAGTAGATTATTAGTATGACATCTAGTGTAGAACCTTAGAATGAACTACTTAAATAGGCAACTAAAAGTTGTATACATAACTAGTTATACTCTTATTTCTGTAAAAATAATTGTAATAACTAACTCAATATAAGTCAATAAAGTACCATTACAAAGTATAACCTTTAACAAAAAAAATTTATTTATTTATAATTATAATTTACCTACTAATACTATAGATGATTCTTTATTTTAATTTTTGTAATTAATAATAAAATAATAGAATTGTTCTATTATTTTACTAATATACTTATTATATTATTAATATTACCATATTTCTATTATTATAATACTATTATACTACTATTATTTGATGAATATAAAGTAAAATAATAACAGATTTTTTCTGTTATTTACCTATGATTCACTTTTTATTTATTTGTTTAACTTGTAAAAATCTCTGTTTTTATAGATAATTTATATAATATATTTGTAAATTGATATTTTTATATAATAATAAATTAATAAATAATTATTTTTTTATTTTAAAGTGGCAATCTTGCCTGCATGTTTTTTATTAAATAATATATAATTATATGTAATATACATAGTTTATCAATGAAAGTACAACTAGTTATACATATAACTTTAGTCATTATTAATTTAAAGGTTTCATTCACAGGTTATCTACTAGGTATTACATCTGAGATCTACTTGTAAGTTCCTTATTTAACTTTTTGATTTTCAATATTATTTTTGTGTATATATGTAATACTTACATTACCATTATAGTAACATTTGGATTAGAGCTATTTTAGTTACTATTTATATCAAAGTACACCTCATTTGATGTTACTAAGTATTTATATTTCTTCAAATTTACCCTCAACACAAGCTTACTAAGCTGGTACCAAGATTATTACTTAGATCCAATTTAGTATATTTTATATCTACTAAACTGGTTTTAATGCCAAAAGTGTTCAAATTATAGTAAGTCTATTCCTTTTCTGTAGCTTCTTTTTATATTCATCATATTACCTGATAGTGCATCTTTTTTTCATTTCTGATATGTTTATCACATTTCTCACATCAAGTGTCAACTCTCTATATTGGAAAACTTCTTTTTAAAAACTTTCTTGTACACTAATCTTCTATTTATATAAACTTAACTACAAGGCTTTGTATATATTTACAAGCTTCTGTAGATTTTAGAGTTTTTGTCTTTAGCTAAAATTAAACTGTTGATCTTATCTTTGAAGAGAGAAGTACTTAGACTACTAAGATATGAAACCCCATCCTATTTAATAAATAAGCATTATAACTCTTTTTAATAATTATATAAACTAAACTTTTCAAAAAGCTAAATTATAGTAAAATAATATAGTTAATATATTAAACTTTATAAAAACTTTTTTAGATTACTATATATATATAATTGGTCATTGAAATAGAGTTAACAAAAAAGTTACAACTTTGTAATAATAGTTTAAAAATACATTAAAATTATAAAAAAAGTAATTAGTAAAAACCAAAAATTTTTTTATTAAACAAATAAAATTAGATATATTAGTTCTATATAACTATAAAATTTATAAAAAATATCTAAAAAGATTAAAAACTTACAAAAGCTACAAAGTTGGTTTATCTTTTATTTTTATTTTTTTTTAAAAAATATTTGTAAAAAATAATAATTTAGTTTACCCTCTTCTAAAGATCAATATATTAAATCACCAACACAATTAGCAGTATTTATTTCTTAAATAAATTTGTTGATAATATAGATTAAAAATAATATAATAATACAAACATAACTATATATGTATCTTGAGCTATTAAAAATCTGCTAATACTGCCTTCAAACTAATTAGTGCTCTATATTGACCCTTTATGATTAGGTTGAAGTTTTTTTCTTTTTTATAAAGTTTTTTATTAAATAATCTAAGTAAATAAAAAAATAGTAAAGTTATTTCTATTTAGTATAATTTATAAGTTTTAAGAAATCTAATACAGGCTTATGATTGTGACTGTCTAATATTTGTAATTGCAAATTTCATATATATTCTTTTTTCTTATTTATCTTTTTTTCTTCTTTATTTCTTAATTTGTATTTTTTATTATTTATTTTATACCTCTGTTTTGTTTTTTATATAAAATTTTTTTTTGTTTTTTGTTTTCTTATAAAAAAATATTATCAGATTGGCAATGCTTCATTGTAGATTGGCAATTAGATAAGTAGTCTATTTTTAACAAAATAATGTAGTAAATCACACTTAGGTACCATCTAGATAGTTAGTAATGCTAGAATTGTATATCAGAAAATTCTATGTAATTTGTATTATTTTAAGAATTCTAATAAAGTACTAATGTAACTGTTAAAATCAAAAAAATAAAAAATAAATAAATAAAAATAAATCAATAAATAAAATTAACATAACTTTTTTTTAAAAAATTTGAATATAAATTAAATTACAATTCTTCTTATAAATTTTAAAATAACATAAAATTGTTTTGATTAAATTTAACAAGATTTAAATTTGATATTATTAGCATTAGATTTTAATATTATAATAATGTTAATGACACCAAACTTATAAATTCAATCAAATGATCATTATACAAAATTTATAAGAACTTGTAATATAGAAATTAGAAAGACTAAATTTTTAACTAAATTTAGGTATATTGATATAAAAATTAAAATGCTCAAATTTTGTTAAAATTTAAGCACTGAATTTTTGACTAACTTGGATTAAATTATTGTAGAAATTGATATGATCAAATTTTTACTGATCAAAATTTAAAAATTTGACCAATTTGTTGCTAAATGTTATTACAATTCAACTAGTCAAATGTTTAGTTTTTGACTAGTATATTCAGTGAGCTTTCTGATTTTGCTTCTCTTATCAGACTATACATGACTTTTCACATTATTTTGTGTTTAGACTGAAATGCTTTGGGTTTGAAGTTTCCAAATTCACAGAACTTAATAATGATTGGTTTAAGTGCTTTTTATAAAATAGAGGTTCTCATCACTAAATCAATACAATTAAGTGAAATTAATAAATATCATTAAGTTTTATAGCTATTTAGATACTTTAATTAATATATTCTTTATATAAGTGCGTGAGTGAAAACCTGAAAACCAAATCATTAAATCAGTTTTCAGGTATTCACTCTCATGCACTCATATCATGCACTAAATAATGTGAAATTAAGTAGCATATATTAATGAAATTTAATGGTTTATTTTTATAATTAAATTAATAACCGTTTTTTATAGTCATGCATTAAATCAATGAAAGTAAAATGAAATAGATAGTTTAATTATAAACTTAGCTTATTTTAGATGTTTAAATAAATAAATGTTCTTTGTATTACACTAAATTAAATACGTAATGAATATTTTAAATGCCTAGATTAACAAAAGTTTAAAATGCACCAAATCAACATAATAAACTTGAATAAACAGTAATAATCATAAATTTAATGATTTTCTTCAAACACAACAAAAACATTTCAATTACGGTAGCAAAGTATAATTTAAAGAAAGTATTGTACTGGTCAAGATAAAGCATATAGGGGTGTTAAGCCAAATTATGTTAATTAAAGACAGTGCGTTCAATGTGCTATATATTTTTCGTGCAACTCAAAAAGATGGAAAATCATAAAATTTTGAAGTTTCATACGCGAGCTTCAACTCATATCGATCACTAACTGTAACATGCCCATCTATGGCTTTTTTAAATTTATTATTCTGGATCTTTGAAAACATCCGTTCGATAATTCCTATAAGTGTTGTATCAAAACATGTGGATGCACTCAAATTTCTGTATCCCTAGACATGACTAAGTTTACATAAAACATTACACAGATTCTATACATTTTTATATTTGATAATGTATATAAGTAAAACATGCTATTTACTCTTCGGCTAAAGCGGTAATGTAAGAATCTGTATGAGCAAGTAACTTATTTTTGTATATTAAATAGCTAATATATTAATGATTATCTATAGTATCTACGATTATAGTAGCAAGAAAAGGCCTTTGTACATTCATATAGCTACCTTGTAATACTTTTTGCTTATTAATCAGATTATTTCACCCATTGACATCGAAGGGAACAAAGGAGGTCATCTTTATTACAGAGAGAGCAATAATGAAAGAAAAAGATATCCATCTCCCAAATGAACATAATTCTTTAAATACAGTAACTCATTCCTTAATACTATTCACTAAGAAATACAAAAAAAGAAATAATTAATAAGTTCCTACTCACATTTTTCTTTGAAGTTTTGTATTACTAATGCAAATAAGTAAAACATTTTTTTGTCTTGCGTGACTACGTTTAGTAGTCACTATAATTACATAATTATGTAATTACGCCTGCACTACAATACTACCGGAAACGCTTTTTATGCAATATTACATCATATAAGCCGTTTTTTTTAAAAAAAAACGAAAATTACACAGTTGTAAAATTTTGAGTTTAACCGGCTTAGGTTTTGAACTTAACATTTCATACTATTCATATCGATATGAGTATAGTCGTATGTTCTGGTTTTCCGGAACACACCGATGACCCAGCTGTATTAGGATCCTAACCCCCTTAAAAATACTTGAATTTAACAAGATGCCTTAAACTTTTATGTTAATCGAAGATGTGATATATCATAGTCATATGATATCGATTAAACATGATCGCAATCAAGTTGTAGCTAATCTATTACCAATTATAAAAATCGTTAGCCACACGATCCGCAGTTCTTTAACAATTAAATATACAGTACTAGTAAGTCTAAAAAGCAGCAAGTTTGTTAAGCGCAATGTTTTCTATTTTTTCAAATTTGAAATCCAATGCTTACTGACTTTTATTAAAATTTATGCATAATAAAGATTATTCAATATTATAAATTATTTATTTATTTTATTTACCATTTATGAAAGAACATTCATGATAAATTTGAGCACTAACTAAATTTGCATATCTAGAATCACAATAATCATCCAAAAATAAAGTAATAAAGTAATTTCGATCATCAAAATAAATATCTAAAGGATCCGAATTATCTGAATTATCAGCAATTCGTTTACGGCCTATCATAGAATCATCATGGGAAATAATTTGATATGGCTTATTAACATTTAAGTCAACACAATAAGTCTCAATAACACAATGTCCTTCACGTAACAACCCATACGGCCTCATTCCAACAAATTCCGATACAAACATATTTCCCGATCTAGCTTCTGATACTTTTTTAAATATATTAGAAGACCAAATTAATACACTAAATTTGACAAATGATTTTAATGTATCAAATTTAGGTAAAATTTTTAATTTCACTAAAACTCTTGAATGTAATACTATAATATTCTTTGACTTTGGTTGTATATTTCCAAATAACTTTTCTGTATGACAATCATTATGAGCCATATCAATTTTGTTGTACTCATAAGAGTAATAACAAACATGATCTGGAACTTCTTTCCATAGCATTGGAGGTTGCATTGGAGGTTGAATACCATTTACACCATTTATACCATTTATATTAGTTGTAGGCGTTTCGTCCGATGATAAATTCTGTAATGAATATATCAAACCCTCTTCGTTAACATAATCTTGGTCAATACTATATTTTGACATTGTATTAATTTTTTGATATTTTTGATATTTTTTATATCGATAATTCGATGATTTTAATGGTAGCGTAAATTAACTAACAAATTTTGTTGTATTTATAATAAATTTAATAATAATACAAACCAATTAAATGCCATAAAGCAGGGCACAACAAAAAAAGTGCTACGCCTCATTATCGTGCAGTTTTCGGGGAACAACTGTATCAGTATTGTCTATCCTTTCGGATGATCATATATGATCAGATCAGTCACATTCAACCCTAGTTGTCTATACGTAAAAGGTTTAATTTGTTACAAGAAATTAGTTTTTCCATTATTCGTTCATAATAAAATTTTATAAATTTTAAAATTCTAAGACCCTATAAAAAAAAAAAAGGGACGTTCGGAAAAAATGGTTAGAACGGAGTCTATTTCCGAATAATTTCCTATTAGATCTTCTGTTTAATGTTTTATTTAGTCATGTGCAACATTCACTCGTACGTACTTAAGTACTGTATTTGTACGCATGTCCGTTGTGATAATCTAGAAAATAATGTGACTCCAAGTAGGGATGGTAAAAAAAAAAACAGCTTTAGTTTTAAATATTTTTTCACCGATTTAAAACAGGTGATTATTAAAATCCGAATAGTTAAATCTGAATTTAAATATAGTTAATATCATAATCGCCTGTTTTTAATAACATAATAAAAAACTTTTGCCATCCTTAGCTCCAAGGTAGTACAACGATCTTCTGCTATTGTTTTCATTTATGGAAGGGATTGATGAAACGAATCAAAAAAATATTGGAATAAGTATTTTTTGGTAAACAGATGGGAAGGGTGGAAAAGAGAATCAATATTGATTTATTAAATCAAAAGAGGTTTTATATATGTAATGACAAACGTTGAAAAATCCTACTTGAATAAAATGTGGCTTGAGTTCATTACTTGAAAAGTCCTAATAAAGTGTTTCTCTAAATAATACTCTAATAAAGAAAAAATTAGTTCAATAAGCTCGTTACTATAAAATTGAGGGTTGCATTTTCTTCTATGGATGGCAAAAAAAAAAAAGATTTTTTTTCATCGTTTTAAAATGTGAGATGTTTATGGTTTGAATATCAATATGCGTAGTATAATTTAAAGTATTCGATCATAATCATCGCACGTCTTAAAAAAATTTTTTTTACTAACCCTTAGTTATACTGGTCCCGCAAAGGATCGGTCCCAGACAAGGCTGTGGGACTATCCTTGAAAACAACTCTGTAATATTCATGTTATCCAATAAAATTGCTTAATTAGATTTATGATTTTGTTTATGTTATACGTACCTCAGACTAACGCTTGCCTCAGATTATAAGATTACAACGTTAGATGAGATGTGTATTGTTGACTATTATTTTTTGAACAATCAAATTCAACCAATTAGCACTTGCATGACATGAACGTTTTTTCTGTATATATTAGGAGTTCCTGCGAGCAGTATCTTGCCAAATTTCATGTCGTGAATTATAATATTGATTTTTAATTTTAATGTCTTTAAGGGCTGAATTCAAATTTTGATATAAAGTTAGTAAAATACATTCTTATTGGCTTTTATATATACCACGCATATATAAATATAGTACAGTGTTGTTACTGAAGCTTAAAGTTCCAGTAACACTGTTGATTTTACTCCAGTGACAACACTAAATATAGTATCGAAATAACAATTACCTTTAAATAATAATTTACTAGCTTGTGATTGTTATTATGAAACTAAACCTAAATAATTAAATATAAAGTGACTATCTATGATATAAATGTATTTGGTAATGAAAGTAGTCAAGAATAAAATTTGCGAAGTTTATTTATTTTAATCTAATATCAATTCTACTAAACATTTAAATTATTATAATCTATCTAAACATTGCAATTTTCAATAACATGTGGGATTCCCCTGACACTTAGTGTTTGATTACTATAACGAGAGAAATTAGAATATGTAAAATCCAATTGACTTTGATCACAGAATTATGAGACAACCGATTCATCACAATACATTTTATGTAACATTTGTAAGGGCCATTTCCGAAGATTTTTTATGATAAATAAAAGCTTTATATTCATCTTTTTCAACTCCAATGCCATAAAGATAACAATAACCAACATTAGATATTCCGCTATTATGACCCATCTCTGCAGATTTCTGATAATAAATGAACGCCTTATTTTCATCTTTTATAATACCGATTCCTTTATCATAACAATATCCGACATTATTTAAACCACCAGCATCACCCATGTCAGCCGATTTTTGATAATACATGAATGCTTCATGTTCATTCTCTTCAACTCCAATTCCAAATTGATAACAACAACCAACATTATAAGTTCCACTAGCATGACCCATATCGGAAGCTTTTTGATAATAAATGAACGCCTTATTTTCATCCTTTTTAACACCAATTCCTTTTTCATAACAAACACCAACACAAAATATTCCTTCAGCAAGTTCCATTTCAGCAGACTTTTGATAATAACTAAATGCCTTAAGTTCATCCTTTTCAATCCATTTACCAAAACGATAGCAACTTGCAAGAATAATTTGAACCATAGGATCGACTTGATTTTCTAAGCAATATTTAATAATATTATTTGGATTTTGCTTTTTTTTTACTAGAAATTGTTCTAATGTATTAATTATTGGTTCTGAATTTTTAGCTTTTGCCCTTTCTTCATTGTATAGAATGCATAATTCATTGACAATTTCATCAAAAACATTCGACAACTTATTATCTTCTAAACTTATTTGGTTAAATTTGTCGGTTATTTGAATAGTATCATCTGATGAATTAACAACTTTTCTTGAATGTTCTAGATTATTTAACATTTTAAACAGAGTAAAAAAAAATAGTTAACAAAGCATGTAAATTATCTGTATCGGTACTACTATATATCCTTTAAACAGATAGGTAAGTTAAAAATCAGGTGATCAATATGTATAAATTATACAAGACTTTAAAAACTTTTAATCCATATACAGTACTAAAATTGACTAAATTACGTATCATAAAATTCTTAAAAAACTAGTTTGGCGTACATTGTGGCAGGTAAATTGTGTTGGGACAGAATTAACTCGTTCTATCGTTACACATATCAACTATAGTACCCGAAAAAGTTATACTTACGAATCTATGTACGAGAAGTCCATTTTTTTTGGAATACAATTTCATCGAAGTCGTAATACTGAAAATTTTATCACTGAATATCAAATTAATCGACAAGTTTATTTCACTGACAGTTTATTTCACCGATAGTCATTTCACCGACAAGGTAATCCTGGTCAATGTTGTTAAGGTTAGTACAGAATTAGAGTTAAGGTTGAGTTAAGGTTAGTACGATTTTTTTAAAAAAGCCTGTCGATTAAATGAGTCATCAGTGAAATAATCGGTTAAATTACTTTCGGTGAAATGACACAGACCTATTTCGGTTCTGTCATTAAAGTGAAATGTATTTCAGAAAAATGAATTTTGAAAAGTTAACCCGAACTACAATTTTATTTGCCATTTCGAAAGCTTCGATAATAATTTAAACAAATATACATAGTTGATTCACATCCGTATTCAATTTCTTGTATTTGATAATTTTACTAATCAGAATACTCACCAATTGGTTTTCTTTGTTTTTTTTTATTGATAAATTCATATTTTTGCTTTGTATGACAAAAACAATGAATAATTTGCTCACTTATCATTGTTTTAAAACTATGAATCAGATTACTACTTGTATTGTCATTATGAATGTCATCACCTGATAAATTTATAACGTTAGCTACATTTTTGATGATTTAATGAAATCCATTTTGATTTTATAACTGAAAATCATTTGTCCATTTACTATAAAAGTTGCCGCATTTAAGTTATAAAAATTTTCCATAAATACAATGGTGAAATATAATCATTAACCATTAATACGTATATCGTATATTTCTGGTTTCAAATTATACAATAGTTTGAATTTTAACATTACTGATAAATTATTCAAATTAATTAGGTTCAAGTGCTAGTTAGTATATAATTCTAATAATAAAATTTTTGTAAAGTATTATCAGTATTTATTGTGAGAGCTTTTACGATACAGGGTCTAATTTAACTTTAATAGTGAACTTGTACAAGAACTTATATCAATCGCTTAGAGCTTGTACACATGATACGACGAAATTAATTTAATCGAATCATTGTATTGATACACTTTACTTAATTATGGCACAACTAATGTAACTTTTTAATTAATACTGTAATAGACAACGCTTTTATGCTTTCACGATATATTAGGGATAACGATTAACATGGTTTGTCTATGTCTAGTCGTTTTGAACTAAATCTGTAAGCTTAACGACTGATTTAATTATTCTAGTACTCTATCTAACCATTTTCGGACAGTCTAAGCTTTAGTCCAGGTCTAATTCCTACAACTTATTCCTTAGTAAATACAAATATTTGGACCGTTCTATATTTCTAAGCCTCCGCCACCAACGACGTTAGAGTTGTGCTTTTATAAAGAACCTTTGCAAGTTCTTCTCCTTCGTCATTGCCTATGTTAGACTTAGGGTAGATAATGTTGTATTCTCATAAGCATCCTCTGCCAATATTTTTTCAGTTCCTTATCATAAAAGTTACAGTTCCGAAATGCTAATAACTTTTAAAACTAAATTAATGTCAACAAGCTCTAAAAAACGTAATAGAGATGCTTTCGTAAAGAATTTTTTCTGATATTTTCTCAAAATTATTATATAACTTTTGTAATATTTATCATAATGACGTTCATATTCCTCTGGGTAAAGATAATGTATGATTCTTTTATTTAAATTATAAATATCAACATATGTAATATATTTAAATAATAGTTTTGGGAAGGAATACATTTAATAAAATTGATAACCCCTTTTTTTCTTTAGCATTAATGATAAAAGGTATATCTTTATAAGTTTTCTATCATCGCAGTACTTTAATGGTTGGCTCCACAATAATTCTACACCATTGACAATTTACAAGAATACATGAAAACAAGTGTCTAGGGTAATTTCTGAGGTAATTAAATGTTTCTTCAAAGCATTCATTCTGTAATACTATCACTTTGAAAAAGTTAAAAAATGAAATTAAGTTAAATATTATGAGTGTAGCGAAGGGCATTTATCGTTTATACAAGTGACACAAAAGTTATGCATTTACATTTTTTACTTGAATATGTGTCAGGTTATTGGCGTAGTAATCTGCCACTATTACCTACACTAATTATATGTACATACCAGGCTTTGCTTACTTATTCACATTTTCTTTACTATCGTTATATAGACACGTAACTATTTAGTTTAGGTGATTGGATTTAGTAATTATTATCCTATTTAATCTTTAAAGTCAAAAACAAAGGTTTTAAGGTTTCTTTCTAATATAAGTACATGAAAGTTATGTTACATAAATGACAATTATTATTATTATTATTATTTTAAGAGAGATGCATAGTCTCGGTCTTTATTAAACAATTTTGTATTACATTAGTTAAAATGTTTTACATGAATTATTACAGGGATCTATAGCTAGGACCAGGTTATATTCAAAACTCTATCAGAATAGGCATCAGACCTCTTCTAGGTTTAGTGTTGCAATGTAAGATGTAAATATGTTTGTGGTATAAATATAGTTGCCTATTTGATATGTATGTTCAGGAGCTGTAATTGTAAGTATTTTTGTTAGTAAACTGTTGTAATTTACTGCTTTACATCTTTTTGTTCATATTTATTGTATATATTATTTAATATTTTGTGAAATAAGCTAATAAGTATATTTGGAATAATGTTGCAAGTTGTAAATATGTTGTTTATAATTGGATCTTGTGGTTTAAAAAAGTTAGACCATTTGAAATTAATTAATTGTTTTTCATAACCCAGCCAGGCTAGGCCGGCTTTTAATAAAAATTTTTATATATTCTAAATATTTTTTAAACAAAAAAACTTATAAAATTTTTTTGATTTAAAATTAAAAGTCAGGCAGGTGGGTCACTTTAAAAATTCTATGTCATGCAAGCACATTTTGAGTTTTTTATATATTTATTCCTTTCTTTATTTTTTTTCTTTATCTTTTTTTTATAATTATTAACAATATATTTGTATTGGCTAGCAAGTTGCTAATTAAAAAAATTCTTTTATAAGTCAGCAAACATGTTTTTAAGCATTTTACATTTTGTTATTATTCTTTTTTTTAGAAATGATCTAGCAGAATTATATTATAATTAAGTTAGAACAAAGCCAGACACTAAAAGAAAATGCACTGCCTATTTAAATTTTTTCTATTTTGCTTTAAATATTAATTTTTAATTTTATATTCATTTTGGATTAAATTTAAATAATTCTTATAATAATAATCTTAGTATAATTATTACTATACTTATTATTTTTGCTTAAATCTATTTAATTATTTAATAAAAATATATTATAAAAGAAAAAAAATTAAGTAATATAAGTGTATATCTTATGTATTTTTATTTTTTTATTTTTTTAAAAAAAAAATCATTTTTATAAAAATATATTGTACTACTATAAAGAAGAATTTAAGATAAATTCTACTAATTGTAATAGTTATATACAAATACTTATAATTTTGTAATAATGTTAGGCCAACCTTTATTATACCAGTTGCTTCTTTAATATGCAACTATGTTCTGAGTATTTTCTGTTTAATTTTGCATATTTTGCTATTTTTTTTATTGCTGCATTCATAATTCTGTTATTATATATTTTTCTAATGCATTTAAAAAAAAGTTTTAATTATTAATCTTTCTTTATTCTTAGATATCTGTAGACAAACACTACAAAACAATATAATAAATTTGTAAAGTTTATAGAAATAAACTTATACATTGCAAATTGGTCAATTTTGAACTTTTTTATTCTAATCTAAAAAATCTTATTTTTTATTTTATATTAGCTATATAAAGATTACAAAGTTTAGTTAGTTTTTTATTGTGCAAATTTCAAGTGCAATTATAGTATAGTATTGTTCTTGAATTAATTTATTTGCATTTAGATGTAGTTTTTTTATTTAGTTATATAGAGCTTTTACTAAAAAGAGATCCTGCTGTTATACTATACTATCTTCTTATTTATTGCAGCTTGTTTTATCAAGTTATAAACAAAATATTGTATATTAATGTTCAAAATAAGATTTAAAAGTTCTATTTTGCAGTAATAATAACTAATTGCTATTATTTAATAACATAGATTAAAAAGTTTTTGAAAAATGTTTAATTTAGGCAAGCCAAAAATATTAATAACAAATCTAAATAAAAAAAATATATACTTAACTTATACCTTATGTAAAAGATTAAAAGCTCTTCTTATAGTGCTTTAGATGCTTTTTATATATTGAATTTAGTACAACAACTTAATATATTTTAATGAATAAAGATTCTAAAAAAGATTTTTGCTATTTAAAATTTCAATATAGATTTTGGTAATATATTGCTTTTTGAATTTGAAATAAAACTGTAGAAGGCCTATTATCTTGATTTGTATTTGTAAAAAGATGACTACAATGTGACTAATATCTATACAAATATAATTATAATAATTTTAATATAAATTGAAGTTTATATTCAAATACTCTTTAAATTAAGATCAACAGAAAGCAAACATAGTTGCTTTCATACTTCAAATTTTTTGTAAAACAGTTAGTTGCTTTTGTTTTTTAACAACAAAACTAGCAATTAAAGAGTTTTATTTTTTTATATAATAACTCATTATTCAATTTACTAAAAAGAAATTCTATCTTATATTTATTTAAATAAAGACATTTTGAGCTATTTTCTAATCTAACTTATCAAAATATTGGGTTAAGCTGTTAACTGGATTTAATTTAAGACATTTACTAAAACTTATATATTTTATATCATATTTGTTACAAAATTCTCACACTTGATGCATTATTTCTTTCTGCCATAGTTATTTTTTATTTGTCTTTATTGATTTTTAAATAACATAATTGTTTATAAAAATTGTAACTCAATAATATTTAATAATATAAATAAAAAGAGTATAGTCACTTAGTAAAATAAATAAGTTAATAACTTCCAAGTAGTAGGTTTTAAGTTTAAAACCTACTAATAATAAAAATTTGAATAATTACCTATATAATATTTATATTACAGCAACTGTTTCTGATAATTAAGTTAAGATATTTGTAAATATGGTCATATCAGAATAATTATCAGATTATGGAGCAGACATCTGTATAGCTGGTTATACAGAGAAATGTAAACCAGCATTAGGTAGTGCAACCTTATGATTAGTTCTTGTGATTATATAAATTTATAAAAACTAGAAAACAAGAAGCCTATTTAAAAAGATCTGAACAATAGAACAATACAAATCTTTAATAGTACTACTGTAAAGGCTAGACTTAGAAATTAGATATTAATTTTAAAGAGCCAGACAGACAAAAATCTTTAGATAAGAATACTACAAACTAGGCTATCAAAACCAAACCAGAAAAAAAACATTAGTTTAACTTAATATATCAAAATATAGCTTACAGTTTTACTAAACTATCTAAATTGAAAGTTTGAAAACAAAGTAGGATTTATTCAAGTACTAAAAATATAATGTAAAATAGATACTAAGATTTAGTTAAATTCTGCAAAAGCATAGTTCTGTTTATAGTCTATAGAGTAAATAGATTAGTTAACAGAAAGGCACTTTACTTATAGTTAGATGTCATGCTCTGCAATATATAATGACCTAACAGATATACAAAAAGAAAGGCTCAATGTTGGGTTAGATAGCACTAAGTTGTACAAAAACTAGATGACTATTGCTTGAATATTATTAGGATCAGGATATTTAAATAGATAATATTCTAGTAAATTATAAATATAACAGTTAGTGTAGAACCTACAAGCAGACTAATTAAATAAGTAATTAAAACTTATATATATAGCTAGCTGCATACTTAGCTTGTACAAGTTATATATAGTATACAATTAAAAATATAATAAAAACAATAAGTTACTACAAACATCAGCTTTAAAAAAAGTAAAAAAAAAGATATAAGTAAAGAATTCAAGTCTCTATAAGGCTGTTATTAATTTTAGATTAGCAATATTTATATATTGATAATAGTTGTTCTAGTTTTTAATGCTTACTGTTTTTCTAAGTTTGCTGACCAATTTGTTATTAATGCATTTAATTATATCAAAATTATTTAAAAGAGTTTATATAGAACATTAATTTTTAACTTTATATTTTTTTATATTTATTTATATTTATATAAGCTTACTGTATTAGCTATATAGATTTGTTCTATTTTTAATATTTTTAATTTTAGTATGATAATTGTATAAAGTTCTATGCAGCATGTTTTTGCATATACAAAAATCTGATTTAAGCTTTTTGCTTACTCATCTTACTAATAATAGCTGCTATACTATTAAGAAATTTGTTAATAACAAGTTTTAAAGATTTGTCTAATAGCTTTTATATTAGATTATAATACTATAATTTTTTTTATTACTATGCTAAATATTTAATTATAATATTTTGAACTAGGTTAGCTTTAATTGATCTTTTTTAGCTAAAATAAGCTTACAATTCTTTAGATCTTAAAATATTTTTAAATTTTTTATTTGAAGCAAAATGTTTAAACAAAAATAAGTAATTTATATATTGTTAAGATAATTTTTGCAGTATTAAAAATATTTAACTTATTTCAAATAATTGTGATAGATGGTTTACTAAACTTAATACTTAGATAATCTTATTTATTTTATTTAATTAGCTTATTTCTGAGGTTAGCTATATTGTCTAATTTTTTGTTAATACATATTTTGGCTAATTTAGTTGTAATATAAAATTTAATAACCTTGTTTATATAATAAAATAATATTTCTAAACTAATCTAGTATTTAAATATAGTTAATTATATTTGTTATTATTATAGAGTCTAAAATATTAATTTCTATATGATGTATACAAGATTAGAAACATATTATTTAGTTTGAAAAACTATAACTTGGTTGTTTCACAATTTAAAATCTTATATAATATATAATAAATAAGTTTTATGAAAGAGGATGTTAGATTTGGCTAATGGGCACATAAGACATTTAGTTATTTTGTAAAAACAAAGTTTAACAAAGTAGATTATATAATCAAGAACTTAAAAAAACAGCAATGTTTATAGATTTTACAGTATTTATATTAGATATATTATTAGTTCAATACAATGTATTTAAAACTTGTTATTTAAGAAAACAAATAAAATATATTGTTTATAAAAGTCATTTTAACTTTTATTTATATTAAAATTTTAATTATAACTTATTTTATTATATAAAATTCTTTTTTATCTTTTTTTTATCTAATTTAACCTTTCTAATTTATCTGTCTAAATTCTTATAATTATTAAATTTCTTTTTACTATTATATCTTTTTTTTTTGATATATTTAATAAATTGTATTAATATAATTAATTACTAAAATATTTATATCAAAAAATTAATTATTATATTAGCTTTATATAATGCTTTAGATCTTATTTATATTAGATTACAAATTTAGTATAATTAATAAATATAATGTATATATATAGTAAATATAGTCCAATTAGCATATTTAATATATAAAGTGTATATAGCATATATAGTATAATTTGCAAAATATATATATAATATAATGAGCAAACATAGTATAATTAAATAATTAGTCAAAAAAGATTTTTACAACTCTTTTCAATGATCATTTGAACCAAACTTTTCAAAAAGCTGAACTACAGAAAAATGATATAATTAATATATTAAACTTTATAAAACTTTTCCAGAGTACTGTACATGCATAGTTGAACATTGAAATAAAGTTAAAAAAGAAGTTGCAGCTTTGTAGTAACAGTTTAAACACATTTTGGGACTATAGAAGAAGTAGGTGGTAAAAGCCAAAGTTTTATAAAGTAAACAACAAAGTTGGATATATTAGTTTTATACAACCGTAAAACCTACAAAGAACATCTATAAAGGTTAAGAATTCACAAAAGCTACAAAGTTGGTTTATCTCTTGTCTTTACTTTGCTTCAAGGAAATTTTGTAAAAGTGGGTAATTTAGCTTACCCTTTTCTAAAGATTAACATGTAAAACTACCAAAACAGTTAGCAGTGTTTACTTTCTAAACAGGTTTGTTGATGATATAAATCAAAACAAGACAGTAATACAAACATGACTATACACATGACTCAAAATACTAAAAAATCTGAAAATACTGCCTCCAGACTAACTAGTGCTCTATATGACCCTCTATGATCAAGTCAAAGAGTTTTTCTTTCCTATATAGTTTTTTGTTAAATAATTTAAGTAAATAGAAAAATAGTAGAATTATTTCTATTTAGTATAGTTTATAATTTTTAAAGACCTAATACAGGCATACAATTGTGACTGTCTGATATTTGTGAATTGCAAGTTTTACACATTTTCTTTTTTCTCATTTATTTTTTTTACTCTTTTATTTCTTGATTTGTATCTTTTATCATTTATCCCTATATCTCTGTTTTGTTTTTATATAAAAAATTGTTTTTTTTTGTTTTTTGCTTCTTTATGAAAAGATGTCATTAGATTGGTGATGTCCTATTGTAAGGTGACAGTCAGATGAGCAGCTATCTCTAACTGGGATAATGCAGCATGTCATACTTAGGTACTATTTAGATAATCAGGTAATGCTAGACTTATATATCAGGAAAATTCTATGTAATCAGTATAGTTTCAAAAATCCTAATAAAGTACTAGCATGACTGCTAAAGTTAAAAAAAAAATAAAATAAAAAAAATAATTAGTAAAAAAAAATAAGTATATAAGTTATATATTTAAAAGGCAAAAACAATAACAAAAATAATTTAAAATATAACAATAGTCATATAAAGTTTATTATTATAAGAATTTTTTTTTTTTGATATTAAGGTGAGGCCTTGCTCATATTTTTATTAATAATTTTAACTTTATATTTTAATACAAGAGTACTAAAATAAACTAAGGTTGTTTGTAACAAAATAAAAATTACATGTAAGAATAAGAGCTTAAACTAGTTTATTTGTGACCTAAACTAACTATGGTGGTCAAGGCCCACCTAAATTTGGAGTGTTGATATATAGTTAGAAAGGATATTGTATTTAATTCAAAAGAATTAACTAGATGTTAAGTTTTCTAATTGCTTGACCATTGGCAGACATATATTGGATTGTAAATAAAGTTGATCTGCAATGCCACATAGGTATGAGTATATGTAAGCTTGGCAATGTTGTTTGGAGACTCTATAATTTTGATGTTGTATATCAGTGCTGCTAATATTATTTTGGTATCTTGGTGGGATTTGGTTCTATTTTATTTAATTGGAAAATTTAATGCAGTATAGTTTTCAAATTAGTTCATAAATTCGCTTATTAATATATAAAAGTATTTGAATTACTATTTATGAAGCTAATTGTAGAGGTATATTAAAATTGTGAATAACTTCAATAAGTAATTTAGATATAAGTTCTTTAAGTGTAATGTTTATAAAATATAAATTGTGTTGAAATAGTATGTAATCAAAGCATGAATAATGATATATATTAGAACCTAGTTCTTGAAATTAGGAAGGTAATAAGTTCAGTTTAGTCTTAAAAAGTATTTGATTAACAGATGTATAAATGATATTAAGGAGAGTATTATGTATATTAGAGCATGTGTGCCAGTGTGTAAATGAGTTAAGAAGATTGCATTTGAAGCAATTAGTATTAGTAAAGATATAAGAATATCTGTTATAAAGAAAGAATTGAGTAGGTAGTTCATTTAGTAAGAATTTAGATTTAAAAGCTTTGAGTTGATTAAGTTTAAAACTTGTATAAAAAAATATAGATTTTTGGTTATAATTAAGATAAAGCCAAAAAGAGGTTTAGTCTATAAGGTTGTTTAGATAAGACCATTCACTGTATCTTTTTTGTGAAGACCACATTGCTAGTATATATGCTTTGTATATATTTTTGATAAAATATTTAGTTGGTAGTTTGATAAAGTTTTGTTCTCAATGAAAAATATAATAAGAATATAAATATTAATATAATTAAAAATGAAAGGTTAAAGAAGTATATTTTGTTTTGCTAAGGAGTCTGTGAGGTTGTTAAAAAAATTATCAGTATGAGCTTGGACTTTGTGAAAAATAATTTAAAGATTAAAGAATTTTATAATATTAAGTAAAATATGCTATAAATAACTTGTTAGGGTTTTGTATAAGAATTATCTAAGTCTAACCCAAAATAATATAAAATTAGAAATTAATATTTAAAAAGAAATAAAAAAAATTGAATAAGCAGTGTTTTATTTTTTTTGTTATTTGACTTTTTTTTTTATCTCCTTTCGCTATCCTGAAGGTCCTTAGATACCTTTAGGATCTGTCATATCTATTAAAGGCTAGAGTTATCATTCTGCAAAGATCATTGGATAGCATGTGACCTCTGCATATTACCAAACTTGTAAGATAATACATGCTTCATCAAGTCTGCCATATGACATCCTGGGTCCCTGACTCTGTGGTGTAAGACCTACTATCCTTTTCAGTCCGCAGTTTTCTAACTTCACATAACTTACTAACCAGATCATCTGTATATTTCAAAGTCTTTAATTCTATCATTATGTATTCTTAAATTAGGCTTTCTTAATGTTAGTATCATTTGTTGATGGATTATGCCTTGTCTGGTTGTTTCTGACCCTGTGGCTATGCTGGTGACTGCATTCTTTTTGTATAAATCTTGTTCTTGCTTTTAAATAAAAGTCCTTTGCAGATCTTTTTTTCAAACATGGACCTGGCAGAGTTGTTGTCACCCTTTGAACTCGAACTCGTGATTTTGCAATTGAGATTCAAGAGTGCTAACCACTGTGCTATCGACTCATAGGTTGACTATTTAACTTTGTTTTGGCTCTATTATACTATAATGCTAATATTATATAGTAAAATTAAAAAAAAACTTATTAGATACTAACAAATAAAAAATAATAAGAATAATATAATATATAAGATATATTATACAATATTTTGATAAAAAATTTAATAAAAATAAATATATATATAAATATTTGTTGCTTTATTTTAGAAAAATCATATAGTTTTTGTAAATAAAATAAGAAAACTAGTAATAGAGAAAAAACATGCAATTTGAATAATCAAATTTTAATGTAAAAAAAAATTTAATTGTAATTATAAGAAGTATAACTGAATTAAACTTATCAAAAACTAATTTAGAAGATATTTGCCAAAACCTAAAACTATTAGTTAAAGAAATTAAAGTAAACATTGTTTAAAGATTAAGAACATATTTTTAAACTAGTGTCTAAACAAAAAACAATATATATAAAAGTATTTTGTTCATAATAATGATAAGATAGATGAAAATAATATTAATAATACAGAAAATAAATATGTAACTAATGTAAAAAAAAAAGATAAAATTAATCTGATTTAAGCTTTAAGAAAATAAATCCTAAAAACTAGAATTAAGAAAATTTTAAAACTTTATTAAGATACAAATGAACAATTTTTAATACAAAAACAAGCAATTCAACAGATTCAATACTAAGAAAAAAAACAAACAGTATTTATAAAAAGATATTAAAAATAATTAATCTGAGTTTTTGAAAGATTTAATAATATTAAAATTTAAAAATCTAAAAAATATAATGTTAGCTTTAATTATAAACTAAATACAATAACATCTTAATTTAAAAAATTGAAAACAATAAGTTTACCCAAATTATAAATTCAAAATGTTTAGAATTAAAAAAGAATTAGATTTAATAGTAGAATTTCAAAATGTAGCAAATATTACAAATTATATTTTAAAAATTTTTATTTTTATTTTTTTTATTAAAGGCTATACTTTATAGCAATTATTTTATCTAATATATTGGGATTAATATTTAGTTATTTTTACAAAAATAAAATACAACTAGCTACATATGCAACTTTTGGTTTTTTATTTAAGTAGTTTGTTTTAGGATTCTATACTAGATGCTATAGCTATAATTTACTAGAAGATTATCTATTTAACTCTCTAATTATTCATTCTATTAACTATCTAACTGCCATTATATTCTTTATATATACTTAATTAGTATACTGTTTAAGCAGTATAGTACCTTCTTTTTTTGTACTAGTTCTCAAACCATTATATATTTTAGAATACAATACTTGCCAATAAGACTTAGAAGGTTTTCTGCAAATCCATTGCACAAAAATTAACAAAAAATTCATTCGTCAAAAAACGCTTATAACTATTTATTTTACTAAGACAACCTGTCTTGGGCTTCTAAGTAAACTTGTTCAGCTC
>CAJVQA010002499.1:0-21805 GCA_910591915.1 Cetraspora pellucida | reverse complement strand
ATTTATTATAGCATGTATGAAGTTGTATAGAGTCATAGTGTTCATTGGCAATGACAGTATCATCATAGCCAGATAGAACAGTTTCTACTAGCTGTGGATAAGTATAATTTACCACATTATCTTCAAGAACAGGTTTGGTATTTTGTGTATTATTAAGTATTGAAGAATATTTTGAAGAAATAGGTATTGATGAGTAGAATCTATAACCAGATCATTGTGGGATAAAGTGGTCAGATAAAGGTTCTGGTTCATTTGATAAGTATATTAAGCATTTACTATAGTTTAGTTTAATTGATATTGCTAGTGTAAAGTTATAAAAATTAAGTAGTGTGTAATTGTAAGAATGTATGTGTTCAAGAAAGGAATAAAGAGTTAGTGAATGTGGAAGTAAAGGTAGGCCTTGATGGGCTAGCCATTTGTTATAGCATGAGTCTGGATCAACTAATATATTGTATGATGGGTCTTGTGGTGTTTCCTTGAAGTGTAATGATACAATGAGATTCAAGAAAGTAAAAGGTTCCTCTGTAGATTTGATCACTGTATACTCAGCTCTCACAGCTGCAAAGAGTTCCATAGCCTGCTCTGTATGTTGAGTCTGGCTGTCATAAACTTGGTTCTCCATGTAAATAGACTTTACCATCTGTCTACTTACATCATTCTCCTTTAAGAATGGCTTACTAGAAGTAGAAAACATTATAATCTTAAAGGCAGTGGCTGTATTAATGTGATCTACAAAGGAATTTATTGAAAGGAGTATCTGTAAGAAAGAGTGAATCTTCCAAGTTAGTTGGTTCTTGAAAGTGTAAGTTAAATTTAGTTTGTAAAGTTTTTTCTGTCTCTGGATATGCCTTTTCTTGATAGTGTTTAACAATTTCTGGAAAGTTCATAAAAGTGTCACTAGTATCAAAGTAAGTAATAAACTGAGCTAAGAAATTTGTATCAATAATTTTAGTTATATGAAAGTCAATAGCTTGCTGTCGACTAAGTTGGTTAAGGTTATGATTTTGTGCAGCTATATCTTGGTAGGTTTTAAGATATTGATAAAAGTAATAGCTTTTCTGTTTAGGATTTGGCTTAGTTGGATTATTTGAGCAAATAAATAATTCAGCTTTTGTGACAAGATCATTAAGAAGTTGTGTAGGTATTTGTTTTTTAAAGGTAGCTTCATGTTTACCATTAATGTAAAAGATTAAGGAGTTGATTTTAGGTTGTTTCCAAATTTTATTTTCTGTTTTGGGATATTCTAAGTAGGATTTGTTAATTGTTTTTTTGAGAAGACTGTTATAGTTGTGTAAATATTAATAGTCTAAATGGTTGGTGTTAGGTATAGTTTTTTTTGCTTTTTTATTTGCTTTATGTTTGGTTTTATCAAGGTGTATGCAGTCTGAATCAGTATAGGTATAAATGTGATAATTGGTATGTCGAATAGCTTCATTACATCATTCTTGGAGGTTATGAGGTTCTGTAAAGAGAATTTTATCAGGAAGGAGTTCTTTGAGGTGTTTAATGAATTGTTGTCAGAGTTGGTATATAATATAATAGATAGAATTTGATAAAATTAGTATAGTTAAGAGCAGAAAGTTTAGTATACTTAGTTTACTTGAAAGTAAAAGAGTTTAATTAAGTATAAATTGAAGAAATTTAAAAAGAATATAAATAAAGATAATTTTATTAAAATGTAAAAGTTTGTTATATCAAAAGATTAAGTATAAATAAATTTGTATTGTTTTTAGGACAGAAAGTTGTAAGAAAAAAGTTTAATTAGAAGTTTAAGAGCTGTTAATTTAGTAAAATATTGAGAAAACTTGAATTGTTTGTTAGAAAAAAGTTGGTTTTAGTGATCTATAGGGAGAGTTAGGTGATTGGTGTTACTAACTAAAAATCTTTTAATTAAAATAATTTTTTATTTAAAAATATAAATTTAATTAACTTTATAAAATTTTTTATAAATTAAAATTTTCTTTAATAATTAATACTTTAAATATTTAAAAATTCAAATTTAAATTAAATTTAAATTAAATATTTAAAAATTCAAATTTAAATTAAATTTAAATTAAATTTTTGAAATCAAATTAAAATTTAAATTAAAATAAATTTGATTTAATTAAATTTAAATTAATTTAATATTTGATTTGATTTAAGTTTAGAAGTTTTTATAAGTAATATTAAGTAAAAATTTAAACAATTTTGTTAATTATTATTTTGCGCTTTTATTTAATATTATTTTACTTTTTTATTATAAACTAGTGTTCCAAGGTTCAGTCTAGGTTCAGTCCAGGTTCGAAAGAACTCAGACCTGAACCTGAACCTGAACCAAGAATTTTGCTAGCTTTTTGAACTCGAACTGAACATGAACCTCTAATTTTTGAACTCAGACCAAACCCGAACTTAGTAAAAGTTCGGTCCAGGTTCAGTTTGAAGTTTATAAACATGTTCAGGTTCAGATATAATAATTATAAGTTCTTTAATATCTGATAGCATTAAACTTTTATACAGTATACAATAAAGCCTCTATAATGTGCATTTAGAGAAAAATAAGTGCATTTATAGAGATGAAAATTAGTTCATATAAGGTGAGCAAAATTTGTAAAGTAATTGGCTAGCTAAATAAACATGATGATAATCTATTGATTATTTTTATTAATAAAAATAATTAGTGAGAGATCAAAGTTCTTTTCAATTCAAAAGTAAAATAAAGATATACTTGACAAGTATTACTTTTAAGTTGAGTAAAAGATTGGTTAAAGTTGATAAAAAAAGGTTAGTAATAAATAAAGAAGAAACTGCTGTACAAGTAAAGCAAAATAAAAACTAAATGACTTGTCTGGGCTGGTTAAACGAATGAATATTTATATTAATAATACTGTAATAGAGATAATATGATTAATTACAGCTGTTCTATATCAGTATATATAGTTAATAAGCAAAAATCTTTATTAGTTCAATGAGTTTCTCATCTACATCAGATTATGGCTATAACAATGACGGTGATTACGATGACCACAGCCACGACCACTACGATGACCACAACCATGACCACCATGATGACCACCACGATGATGGCCACCATGATGACTATGACCATGATTATAATGATAATGATACTAGCAGTATCATTAGTAAACAAAGTTTTGAGAAAGGACCGAGTGAAGTGTGAGAATACTTTAACAAAATTGTGTAAACAAAGAAAAAAAAACTGCTAAATGTAAGGTACAAAAGTGTACCCATAAAAAATATTCTTGTGAAGCTACAGGCATGATCGGGCCCTTATAGCGACATCTAGAATCTGCTCATTGGGTGCAATATGTCCTTACAGAAGAATATCATAAAAAAAAAAAAATGCAAAAAGGATGTGGCAGTGTTAAAGAAGTATTTAAAAAGGTAATCTTTTATTTTTACTTAAACTTTAACTATAATGAACTTTTTTAAAAAATTTATTTTAGGATCTGGTATAGTAATATAATAAATTACTTTATAAATTTTTTTTTATTATAAAAACTCCAGTTTGTTATAAGAAGAGTCAATTGAACTCTAATTGAAAATTTTATATAGCCTTCTACAAATAACTCTACAATAGCATTAACTAAAGTTGATAATATAAAACTTCACAAAATGATTGCTACATGGATCATTAACCACCAACGACCACTTTATATAGTAGAAAACCCTGAATTAATTAAAATGTTACAATACTTAAACTCTACTGTACAACTGGTTAAGGCTGATACAATTAAGAAAACAGTTATAACACTTTATAGCTTAGAAAAATCTGAAATGAAGGTAATTTCACATAAAATTGTTAGATGAAGAATTAAACATTGAGGTGTTTTATAAGTCTTCTATAGTAACTAAATAATTACTATATAAGTTTATATAATAAAGTTATACATTGTTATGTAATTATAAGTTTATAATAAAAGCTATAACTTCTACATAATTAATATATAATAAACTTTTTTATTTTAAACTTAGATATACCTTTCCAATATTGGTTTCAAATTGTCCTTTACATCAGACCTATAGACTTTCCCTAATAACAAATCATTTATTTCTCTCACAGCCCATTACATTGATACGGACTGGACTCTTAAAGAAATTATTATTGATTTTGGCTTGATGAGTGAAAAACATGATAGTTCAAACTTTGCAAATGGATTCTATCAGATGTTGAAATATTATAATATCATATCAAAGGTATTTATCTTTTTACTGTATTGTCTCGAAATGATGCTCAGTGGTGTTATTTCAGAATGCACATTTTTTAAAAAAAACTAAAAATTAATATAATCGAAGATTTTTAATAAGTAATGATTATTGTTTGCATTCGGTTACATTAATTCTTAGCTCTCTTTAAATTGCATATTTTGAAATAATGCCCCTGGGCATTATTTTGAGATCATATGATATGTTTGATTGTTATTATTTTTCAGAATAGTCTGATCTTTTTTTGTTAGTTTCTTGCCATTACTCTGGATAATGCTACTAATAATAATGTTTTTGTTTAGGAATTGGCAATAAAAATAAGTGAAGATACAAATATTATTTAGGATCCTGAATGTCTTTGATTTCGGTATTTCAATTATATTTTAAATTTAGCAGCACAGAAGAATGGGCTATTTCTTAAGTTAATAAGTTATTTATTGTGACAAATCATAGTAAAACAGATCATAATGAAATTCAAACCTATTTTATGACTGATTTTTAAAATTTTTTGGGGCTGTTTTTGTTAGGTTTTTTTTTATAGTTAGGTTAGGATTTAGGGCTAAAATTATTGGAAAAAGAGTATAAGTGAATTTTAGTAGGCTTATATTTTTAAATTGAGATCTTCAAATAATATTAATGCAAATACTAACTACAATTTTTAGGCACTTAATACACTTACCAGTTCTCATGATAATTTTCACCCATATGCCATTTCATATAGTCAATGGACTACTTTGGAGAAAATTGTTGAATTCTTTGAACCTTTTAAAGATCTTACAGTTAAAATGTCATCAAGTTCAAACAGTATGGCCTTTTGGGTTATCCTCCTTTTCAATATTGTTTTTAATCATGTGAAAGATGCAATTTCAAATAAGAAAACAAATAATAAATCAGGTATAATAGGCTTAAAAACAATAATAACATATATAGTGAAATCTCTCTAAGTGCACAGCCTCTTAAATGCACACTCAAATTCTGATCATCAGTGTCTAAAATTCAGCATCAAAACTGTAAATGGGCCATACATTACATATAGGTTGTTGTGCAACAAACCATGCTTAGAGTATATAAAAATTATATACTCTAAGCATAATTTTGTTTCACAATAACCCATATGGATTCTGGTGCACTGTGGCATGTTTAGATTTTTTTTTTTTTTTTTAACTGTGCACAAACAAGTGTACAAAAATTTTATTTTTGTGTAATAAATATAATGCATATTAAAGTCAGAAACATTTATGAATTTAAAAATTTTAATGCACATATTAAAAGCTATATGCGCAAAGAGCCTATACTGTTAATCTTTGTGCTAAAATTTTTTTAATGTGTGCTCCACTCCTTCTGCACATTAATTTTAGACACTGCTAGCCATATATATATATTCATAAATGCACTTTTTTTATTATTCTCTAAGTGCACATTGATAAAGTTTGGTCCCTGTAGGTGCATTTAGAGAGGTATAACTGTAAATAAATTTAATTTTTTTATAAATTTATTAACTATATTATTAGTTTCTCCAATTTTTTCAGCTGCTGTTGCAGCAAGAAAAAAATTAGTTCAGTACTATTCTAAAACAAACTCAACTGTAATACTGTGCATGGTATTAGATCCTCATAGAAAGTTTTATTATTTTGTAAGAAAAGAATTTTCGAAAGATAAGATTGATAAAACAAAAACATTGTATGTTTTTTTAGTTAATTCTATATAAAATCCTAAGCAAAAATACTATTCCTAATGAATTGTCAGTACTGCTTCTGATGGAAAAAAAATCAATTTATGTACCATTCCTAATATGGCTGTATAATTAGGCTAGATAGTAATAATGGACTGTCAAATTTTTATGCCATAGCTTTATATTTTAATAGTAGTGTAGTTTTTAGATCCCTATCAGAAATGGTATGTAATTTGAGAACAGTATCAACAATCCATCAGGAATAGTATTTTTGTGAATTCTAAATATCTTAATGTGCAATAATTGCATGATAACTAATCATAACTATATTGTTACTATATTGTTATCATGCAATTACTGCACATTAAGATATCTATATTTGTGTATAGTTCTTTTATTCCCAACTTATATATAATAAATTTACTCTTTTTTAGAATGCACAAGCTTTTTAAAACTGAATATACAGCATTCTCCAATGACAATATATTAGTTGACACATCTATCAATACTATAAAGTCATATATACGATCTATACTAGACGCAGACTTTGAAGAAGATAAAGAATATATTGATGAACTTGATCATTAAATTTTAGAGAAGCCAGCTAATAAAGAAATTGAAGTGTTGGCATAATGGAAAGTAAGTGTATTTATACCCTATTAGATAATAAAATAAATAATTATCAATGATATTTAGGCATATCAGACACAATTTCCTTGACTTGCTCATATGGTTTGTAATTACTTAGCAATCCCAGCAACCTCTGTTGCTTCCGAATGTGCCTTTTCTTTAGATGAAAACATGATTACAAATAAAAGGTTCAATTTGGCACCTAAGACTGTTAGAGTATCACAGTGTCTTCAATTTTGGATGCAGGGACCATTGAGAGGAAGCTTGTATAAATCAATAAAAAACAAAAAAAAAACTATTTAGCAATTCATTGAATATCAGATTCATAATGTTAATAAAGCAGGATAGAAAACTAGATATAAATACATAAGAGTGAAAACCTGTAATTTTTTTGTTCTGGAATTGTTAGTTATATTAGCTGTTATATATTGGAGGTAATATGATATTATAAATAGATTAATTACAGTACTAGTATCTTTAGAATTAGATTTGATAATTTCAAACAATCATGAAAATTAAATACATTTTAGAAATAACATATTGTCTACTTTATAATTTAAAAAGTATTTTATACTTTTGCAGCAAATTAAAATTTAAAATGAATATAAATATAAATTTTAGTTATAGAATATTTACATATCGAATTTTTGAACCTAGGAAAATGAATAATAATAAAACTCAATATAATCCACAGGCATTTACTTAGCATCATATAAGGTTAGGGTTAGAGTTAGCATATTTTGTTAGTTGCAAACATATGAATTTAGCTTTTGAATCTGAACATGTTCATGAATGTTTACATCGAACTGAACCCAAACCCAAACTAGTAATAAAAATTCAAATTCAAACCAAACTTGAACATAATTTTAAAAATAGTTCTGGTTCAGGTTCAGTTTGAAGCTTGAACTGAACCCAGACTTGATGAAAGTTTGGTTTAGTTCAGGTTCATAGGAATACTATTATAAACTTTATTTATTATATCATATAATATTAATAAGTTTACTAAAATATATTAGTAATGTTTAATATAGTATATTATATGATATTATTAAAAAAATAAATAAAAATTAAAAAACATAAATTATATTAAAATTTTATAAAATTTTTTATTAAAATAAATAAATACAGTATATTAATTGTACTGTATATTAAATATTAAATTTAATTTGCATGCTTTTAAATAAATATTTATATTTAATATTTATATTAATAAGTTTTGAAAAGTAAATTGTATACTAAATTAAAATCTATTAATTATTAATATTATAATTATAATATACAAATTAGTAAAATATTACTAGGGAATAGTAATTCTAGTAAAGCATTAGATTGTCATTCTTTAAATAGTAGATCTAAAGTTTAAATTCTACTAGTAATATAATTTTAGAAAAATAATCCTATTCTGAAACTTAAATAAAATATCTAAATTTGTAATCTTGTAATTCTAATTGTACTAAAACTAACTTTGAAAGTATATAATATTATACAAATAAATTTGGAAAATATATACTCTATAAAATGCTTTATTTAAAAATCTTTAATAAAAAAGTAACATGATTTTTAATAGTACTATATTTAAAAATCTTGATCCAAAGAAGAAAACTTGAGACAAGTAATCTATATAAATAAATACTTTTGATAAAAAAGTCTACTAACCTGGTTACTAGTTTTTCTAAACATAAAATTATATCATGCAAAGCTTATTGAATTAATAATATAGAAAAACTTATAAGAATAAGCAAAATATTATTAAGATTTTAAAGAAAAAATACTAGGATTGTATAAATTTTACAAAGATATAACAGTTTAATGATTAGTTCTGACTACAAGTATTAGTTTTAATTATAGTAATATTAGGTTAGCTATAAATTAAAATATAGAAAGCTTTAGTAGGTTTAGTACAAAATCAAAAATTTTTTATATAAGTGAATTGCTTTAAAAACTTAGTATCATAATATATTTGCATTAGTAAAAAGTAAAGTAATTAGTAAGTAGATAAAAACAAAAACCAAAATTTTTAAATAAAAAACTTACAGATAGGTTCTATATATGACAGTTAGTGAAAACTTTTAATAAACTATTTAAATTAGATAATGATTAAAGTTGTATAAGTAACTAGTTATATACTTTTTTTATAGTTGGCTTCTATAACTGTTGTAATATAATAACAAAATTGAAACATACTACTAATAAAATTTTGAATTACAAGTACCTATTTTAGCATTAAAAAATAAGTAAAATAATATTAAATACAATTAATATTGTTTTAATATAGTTATTATAAATATTTATAATTTATTAATTAAAATATATATATTTATTTTAATAATTTGTAATTTATTTTAGTTATTAATTACATCTTTTATTTAAACAGATTTAGTTTATTATCAAATTGTATATCAATAATGATGAATCTAATTGTAACAACCTGTTATACTCTTATTTGTAACAACTCAATTAGTACAACCAATAAAAATAACCAAAATTCATATAACTAAAACTCTAACTCTAATTACTATTAGCTAATCAGAGGTTGTTATGTGTAACAGGTTGTTACAAGAACATTTATTCTATCAATAAATCAAAATTATGATATTAATATATTTAATTTTATAATTTATTCTATCAAAAATATTTTTTTTATTTAATAGAAAGTATTATTAAATTATTTATAAATAATTAGATTTTTGTTAGATTATTTTTATTGAAGATTATTATTTAATTTAAAAACATTATAAGTTAAAAAATTTATAAAACAAAAATATTATAAGATAGTTTAATTTTTTATTATAGCAGTATTTATATAAATTTTTTTATTACTATTTTTTTTAGAAAATAAATAAAATATAAATAATTAATTAATATAAAATACTTATATATTAAAATTTTTCTTAAGAATAACATAAATAAAAATAAATAATTTAATATTACTAGATTTGAAAAACATTATTTAATAACTTTTGTATATTTAATATAAATATGTTAACCTATTCTGATTAGAAAAATGATACTAGCAAAAAAATCAACCTAGTTGACTATTTTAACTTTTTTAAAATTAATTTTAACTTATTAATTTTTTTTATTAATTTGTATTAACAAACAAAAAATTTAAATTAGTTAGAATTAATATTTATTATAATAATTACTTGTATATAATATGTTAGAAAAAAAATTTATTCACTGTATTAGTAATAAATAAAATATTTAGATTAGTTAAAATTAATATTTATTAGAAAATTTATTTGTATATAATATGCTGTAAAAAATTTTACTCATTATATTAATAAACAAAATATTTAAGTTAGTTAGAATTAATGTTTATTAAGGTAATTACATGTATATAATATGTTACAAACTTACGAACTGTATTGACAACAAAATATTTGAATTAGTTAGAATTAATATTTGTTAGAATATTTACTTGTATATAATATACTATAAAAACAAAAGAACTTACAACCTGTATTAACAAAAAAATATTAGAATTAATATTTATTAAAGTATTTACTTGTATGTATATTGCTAAAAAAAAAAAGAATTCTATAAAGAACTTACTAGTTGTATTGACAAATTAACATTTTTTAGAATATTTACTTGTATGTGATATGCTGTAAACTAATAGGAACTGATCAAGTCAAACTATCTGAAGACATCAGATCATATTCTGGTTGACCCACAATCCAACCCCAAAAAATAAATATATATTTTTAGTAAAATTTTAAGGCTAACCCGAATCTGATTGAAATAACCTGATCTTTTTAAATTAAATATTTAAATAAATACAATTAAATATTAGTAAAGAACTTTTAGAACAACCTAATATGATCATGAGCAAGAATCAAATTGTTAAGAAAGTGGACACCTGCCCAAATGTATTATAAAAGATAAATAATCAGTTTTATTTATTTATTTATTTATTTATTTATTTGTTACTTTTATAATATTATATTAGTAAAGAATTTTCGGACCAATCCGAAATCACCTGATAAGATCATAAGCAAGAGCCAAAATCGGTAATTAAATCTTATCATCCAAAAAAAGTAAAATCGAAAGACATTATAAGTACAACCTGAATTCGACAAAAATTTTTGGAGGCGCATGCTCAGATCGATCTGATTATTTAAATCACTCAACTAAGAATGATCAGATCAGAATATAGAACATATAAAAATGTTTTATGAAAATCTTTACGTTTTAGCTTTAAAGGAAATGTGACGGATCACAAGTAAATATGTGACCAACAATAAAAGAATAATTTATTTATCCTATACAAAAAGCGATTTTATAAATAAAATTTCGAATTATTAAAATAGGTTTAATTTCTGTGTTTGTCTGAAACTACCAATCAAAATCGAGAATTGAGGGTTCCCATGATGATCTGCAGTCAAGTGTAATCTATGTTATTACACCTGGGTTAAAATTGACGTGGTGTTGAACACCACTAATGCGTTTTAGTAAACTCATTAAATTAAAAGGACAATGAATTTAAACTGAGTTATTCATTAATTTCATCTGTTTTCTACGCACAAATTTATCCTACTTTATGCCAATTTGATTTATTAGCATTAAAAACAATTCTTGTCGCGTCTGATGCTGATATTTCGGGTCGTGATTTGAACTATCAGCACTGCTAAAATCCACATATACTCTTTAATTATCAATTCTAACCTTAAACACTAACTCAACCATTAAAATAAAGCGGGAAAAAATATCCCAAAATTTTTAAAAAATTCAAATAAAATAGGACCAAATTATTTTATGAATATTTACTATTAGATAACTCATAAGCTGTTTATGCGTTTTTCCTGATCTCTAATAAGATGATGTTTCAAAGTTAATGAATAAGTGGCGAATTTTGAAATTAAAAATTTTGAAATTAAAAATTTTAAAATTAAATGAGAATCAAAATTTTAAAATTTGAAAATAAAATGGGAATGTTTGGAGATCTCTATTTAACGAAATAAATAGACATTTCAAATTTATAGGAAAATGAAATAAGGTTAATACATCGAACATTTGGAAATAAATACGTCATATATTTCTGTCAAAATTAAATTCTTGCAAGTTAACTTTAAACCCTCTAATAATATTAATATTGATAAAAAAATATATTTAATAAGATATTGAACTTTGAGAACAATAAGACAAATATATTTTGGCTAAAATTTAAAGGGGTTAAAATGCTTTTTAGAGATTTGTAAAATCAAATATTGTTACTAAAAATAAGATATCGGTAATTTTAATTAAAATATGATGAATATATAATAAACAATCTCTAAAAAAGTAATGAATGAAAATTATTGTTTCAAACAATAAGAGTTGAAACAGAAATTGGAATAGAAACTGGAATTGAAACTGAAATTGAAACTGGAATTGAAACTGGTAGTGACAATTATTATTGGAGTGGGATTTTAAAAATTACACTATCATTCAATATTAATTGGCTTTGAGTGTGGAAACTTATATCCAAGAACAACGCTGGAGTGTTACATCAAGAACCGATCAAAGGTTTAGTCTCCAAGAAAAACTCTGAAAAGTTACATCAAAAACCGATCAAAGGTTTAGTCTCCAAGAAAAACTCTGAAAAGTTACATCAAAAACCGATCAAAGTTTTAGTCACACCCAATAAAAGGCCTGAGACCAAAGAGGTAATAATGGGATAAAGCAAGTTCTTCATAAAATAATTAGAAACTTGACATGCTTTTTTGTACGCTCTCCGCCAAAAGGAGTGCTTCCCTTCTTTAACATTGTAAGATAGAGAGCCTGAAAGAGTGTAAGGTTCCATTATAAAAAGATATGAATAGTTTTATAAAGAAAAAGCTTGCTTGCTTACCCCCTGAATAACTTTGAAGTAGAATATTACGATAATAACTGTGCTCGTTAGGAGACATGTTTGGAGTGATATTATTATACCAATTACCCAACAAAAGATCGTAGGCACGAAGCTTGGAGTTTAAATCAGACATAGCGGAAGTTTTCGATCAACGAAAAGTAGTGTATTTTATGAAATAAGTTTTTTTTTAAATATTGAAAAATTGGTTTTACTATGTTAAATTCTAAATCGGAGAAATCAAACTAGAATTTTATGTAATGAATGTTATTTAAATGCGTTTGTTCAAATGAAAAATCAAACTAGAATTGTTAATGAATGTTATTTAAATGCGTTTGTTCAAATTAGAGCAAAAATGAAATATTCTCATACCTATATATACAGTATATATATCGTTATCAACAAGTCTCGGTTACTTTATGACCCATTATAGGCTATGACTATAGATGCTGGTGAAACTAAATAATACTGTTGAAACTGGTGGCTATCTAAAATATGATTGGTTGCTATATTACATTTCACCATTTATAGTTATGATCTTATGACTATAAACATTTCGGCTACCTAAACTCCGCGAAAATTTTTTATTATGATGGGCAATTTATGACATGTTATGAGTTATATTATGACTGCCTTTGTCATATGAAGTCGGATATGACTTAAAAGGCCAACGCTGACCTATATACACTTAAACATCGTACGATATTTATTTATAAAAATGGTATCATTAAAAAAAGTAATTTATTGGATCTAATAAATTTTCTGTATAACATGGAACAAAAATCAAGACTCTTTCAGGAATCATTTCTTTATCCTTTGAATGCTTAGCACCGGAATATGAAAAGAATTGATCCGGCACAAAATCAAAAGATTTTATATTTCTACTTAATATTTACTCTATTTTATACAGTATAAAATAATTCTCACATGCTGGATACATATTAATGAAGAGTTAACTTTATCATTTTATGTAATATCATTACAATTTACTCTAATTTGGCAAAATGAATCAAAGTTATGTGTAACGTAACACGAACAAATATTTTGCCAAAAATCGCTCTTAACTCAAAAAACAGCAGAAGAAACCCTTTTGCTTTCTAACAGAAAGTTTTCGTTGGACAAATTAACTAATAAAATTATTCTCCTCTAACCCTTAACGAATCAGAATATATCAATCACAAATTAGATTATTTATGTTGGATTGGATACGTATAATCCCTTACGTACCAGCCAGATTTAATATATGCGTAACATTAACGATCTCTGCTGTTTCAGAAGTACCGTAATAGACAAATATTTATCATTGTCATTCTTAGTAAAATCAAACAAAATAAAACAAAGATTTTAGTGTTATCGTTGTGAACAAAGTTTTAATTATGACGTAGGCTACAATTTTTTTGTAGCCGGATGCTAGGTTGCATTACCTTATATGAAAAACGCTATAGTAAAAATTAAAATTACACAAATTTCGTAATATGTATGATTTTTAATGAATTTACTGTCATTAGAATGCAAAGAAGGTTTATTCAATAAAAAAATTTCTTTTATATGTAGTAAACTCCCATTTTTGTACAATATAAATAGTATTTTAAATTCTAATTACGTTTATTATAATATTTCCATTTTTTAAACTTTTCTATTCATTAAGTTTTTTGCTATCGTTTAGGCATTGTCTGGTGAACTATAAATTTAGAAATCCAATGACAGATTTTTCCTTACAATATTTTCTGTTATCTAAATACTAAGAGAAGCGCTTGATTTAATCTGAAATGGACTTAATAGCAGAACTGGATGCGAATCAACGTTTATTTGAAAATGGTAAAATTAATGAGGATGAATATAATAAACGTCGAAAGTCAATATTTGATAGGTCTGTTGGGTCAACTGAATCTAATAATTCTGACTCCAATGGTAAGATTCAAAAAAAAAATATATAATAAAGATATTATTTAACGATATGCTAATTATTTAAGAACTGATATAATAGTATTTAGTAAACCAAAGAATACGAATTTATATGAAACACTTCAATTAAATCACAATGCAACAGAAGCAGAAATTAGATCAAATTATAGAAGGCTTGCTTCTAAATATCATCCAGATAAGAATGGCGGCATCGAATTAGAAGAGGTACTCGCCTAAATATTTTTTAAAAAATTCACCTACATTCACTAATTCAATATAATTCAATATTATTTGCAGTGGAACAAGCTTTCAAATGCATACCAAATCCTCTCGGATACAAACAGTCGTTATCTTTACGATAATTTTGGAACAGTAAGCAATTGTAAGACTTATAACTTATTTTACTTTAATAATTTTTTATATATTGTATGTATTGTATGTTTCCTAATTATATTTACTTTTAGCCTTAGAAAATAAAACATCACTCAATCACTATGTTGGAGGTGATGCATGGCAACCTTATATTGGTAACTTGGAAATTGGTCTTTGGATGTTTTCAATTATGGACCATGAAAATTCTCCAGAAATGAAACATATGAATACGCCTGAACAAAAAGAATATCGTCACATAGTTCGTGTATCTAACATCGCCCATTACCTACAAGACAAACTTACTCAATTTCCAAAGCAAGCTAATTCTTCAGAATTTGAATCATATGTAGAAAGTCTTCGTAAAGAAGCTCTAAAACTTTCTGTAGAACCTAATGGCAAATTGTTACTATCTTTTTTGGGTGACATTTACGTAACCAAAGCTCAAACATACTTAAATAAGTTTTCTGTGTCAAGCATTAAGTATTCTAGCCTTTTTAACAATCTTAGATTTATGACGGGTATGGTCTCTGGATTTTTTGCTGCTAAAAGTAAAGATAAGATGAATCAGGATGAGGTAGAAATTTTAATGTTCTTTTTATTAAAACCCAAAACATTACTTAATATATTTTTTAAAAAAAATCATTTGCGTAGATTAACAAAGTAATTTGGCAACTCTCTCAGTCGGAAATTTCTTCTATAGCTTGTGAATCCTGTGACAAAATTCTATATGATAAAATCCATAATGATTTAGATATAAAATCTAACTTTGCTAAGTCTTTACTTTTTTTGGGAAATGTGTGGTTGGAAGTAAGCAAACAATAAAGTATGCAATCTCAAAATTTTAATGCAGTCAATTAGTTTTGTAAAACCTAACACTGGCGAAAATAAAATAAAAATTTATGTATAAATTTTATTTTATATTTAGATAAATAAAAAATCGAAAAGTGTGTATGCCTGTAAAGATCCTTAAAATAATCAAATATTAGGTGGCCTTGTTCAGGTTGAAAAATCTTTAATATATAATAGATTTTAAAATTTTGGTTCGTGGATCACTTTGAAATTCACATGAGAACCAATTTATTAATTTTGCTCGATCACAATTCAAATTTAATTTAATTGCTCATACCACTAGATATACAAATATAATTAATAGCATTAACTATACAACTACGTCTCATATATATACTTGCTGGCAAAACACAGCAAATCTCAAAAACAACTTGCTTTATAAAAAATTAAATCAAAATAATTTTGATATTTTATGAATATATTATATATAGTAATAAGAATATATATTATTTGTTTAAATAAAGATTATTAATAAAGTTTTTTGAGATATTAATTTGGGCCTAAGTTTGGGATTCGGGTACAGACAAACCCAAACTATAGTAGTTCGGGATTTGGACGGCATATATACTCATATATTGCAATATCTCACATTGAATCCGATTTCATACCGGAAATAGTGAAGAAAGAGAATTGTTTTATCTTTGTTTGTGTTCCCTTTTTTTCCATTATTCTCTCTTTGTCTTTTGCTCCAATAATGCGATAATAGCAGTCACAATTATCAACCTGCTTGGCTTTATTTGCCATAAGATCATACAGGTGTAAAATATTAAATACATCATCTAACATGGTTGCTTAGGGGAAATTTAATTGAGTACTCCTTAACTTGCCCGATATCATAATGAGAATTGACAGGTCTTTGCACTGTTATACGGCCGTAGACCTTCGATTTGGTAATAAGTCATTACTATCTTTGGTCCACTAAGATGACCAAAATCATCGTCAGCGTACTTTGTTTAAACATAGACACTTAAATAAACCTGATTTATTTCGGGTTTTTCGGGCACTACGAGGCTCTGTGACAGTAAATAGTGCAAGTTTGAATTGTTAATCGCTGAAAAAGAAAACCGATATTTGTTATTTATTAAAATTGGTAATAGTTATAACAAACATAGTCACTTATCTGAAACCAATGAAAACACATTGTTGTCTTCTCTCTCTATTTTGCATTTTGGTGGGTGGTGTAAACGTCGAATTTGCCCCACCCGGCAATGATTAGCAATCGGCGTAGTAGAGTAGTTAAAATTTTACAAATTTTGCAAATTAAATAAATTAGTAAATTAGGTGGATTTTAAAAATAGCATAGGTCAACAAAATCTAGAAAGAATTAGATAAATTATATAATTTCTTCATATGTAATTAAAAGTATATAATATATTGATTTTACTTTCAATAAAGAATAACTCTTAAAATTCTAAAAAACCTTCAAAATAAAAGTATATTTTGCTAAATTACAAGTTACCTTAAATTGAATAACTATTAAATTCAGAAAATTCAGGAGTTGTTGGGGTAGTTGTTTTTTTTTTTTGCCATAGCTAGGATACTAGATAAATGGTGATGACGTAACTATACAAATATAAGAATTTTTAGCACTGTATAGCCATCAATAACATGTGCAGTATACAAGTTACTCTCGTTATAATAAAGTGATCCGTTCCATTAATAAAATTTTTAAAAAAATTCATTGTATCGAGAGTTTATTAGTAAGTTCACTATATTGAGAGAATTTGGTATAAACTGGCTTTGAGCTTAACTTCACTATATCGAGAGTTCACTATATCGAGAGTTCACTATAAAGAGTTCGCTATAACGAGGTTGAGTTGTACTAGAAAATCAGCAAATTAAGCATCGTTACACTGATTGCAGATCATCACAGGAACCTTTAATTCCAGAATTCTCGGTTTTTTTTTTTATCTTGCATTCAAATTTTAAAAGGAAATATGGCGGATAATGAGTAAAAAGAAAAATGTCATATGTCCAAACATAATTATAAACGGAAATGAACGGACGAAAAAAATCAAGTCCACAGCTTATAAAAACGTCACGCACCGATTTACGTCCTGAGTTAGATTAAAACGTTTCACCAAATTTTATATGGGTTATATATCGGAGGCAAAATCCGATTTCTTTACTGTTAGACTAAATAAAATAATCCTTTCCAAATGATAACTTTACCAACTGAATGTCTTTTAGAAATATTTAATAATTTTCGAACTAATTATAAAACCTTATTTTCATGCCTTCTTGTAAACCGTCATTGGTGCAGAATTATTATACCAATATTATGGAGTGAACCTACAAATTATTTTTATGATAAAGGACTTATAAAAATATATCTTTTGGCATTAATTACAGAGGAGAAAATTTTATTAAACTCCTTTATTTTTCCCTTTAGAATTAATCTTCCAAATTATCCAAAGCCATTATTTGAGTATGAAAGTTATACTACATCTGTTGGTTATTATTTAGATGATGGAGTCAGAGATTGGCTTAGTAATCAAGGATATAATGTAACCTATCTTAAAACAGATAAATATTTAAATGCTATCAAATGCTCTTTAATTGCAATGTTTATGCGAGCAAGTAAAAATCTTAAATATTTAACACTTAAAAATACTATAAATGCAATAACTTTACGTGTAGCAGATGAACTTTGTAATAACAACACATTAATTTCTTTGGATCTTAGTTATAATAATCTTGGACCAGAAGGAGGAAAAGCATTAGCTAATGCACTTTGCAAGAACACCACGCTGATTTCTTTGGATCTTCGAAATAATAATCTTGGACCAGAGGGTGGGAAAGCATTAGCTGAGGGGCTTTGTAAGAACACCGTACTGACTACTTTAGATCTTAATGAGAATGATCTTGGATTAAAAGGAGGAATAGCATTAGCAGATGCCCTTTGCAAAAACACTACACTGACCACTTTATATATTCATTCAAATTATTTTGGTCCAAAGGTAGGAATAGCATTAGCTGATGCACTTTGTAAGAACACTACGCTGATTTATTTAGTTCTTAGTTTGAATCATCTTGGATTTGAAGGTGGGAAAGCATTAGCAAATACACTCTGCAGAAATACTACATTAACTTCTTTGTATCTAATTGATAATAATCTCGGGTCAGGAGTAATTGCATTAGCAGATGCAATTTGTGAGAATACTACACTAAAAGTTTTGAATCTTCAACGAAATGATCTTAAATTAAGTGAAGCAAAAGCATTAGCAAATGCACTTTACAAGAATAATACACTAACTTCTTTGGATATTAGTTATAATAATCTTGAATCAGAAGGAGGAAAAGCATTAGCAAATGCACTTTATAAAAATAATACATTAACCTCTTTATATATAATTGAAACTAATATTGGATTAGAAGGAAAAAAAGCATTTGAAGATGTACTTATCAAAAATGATACTTTGAAAACATTATTTATTTATTATGGTTATAATGAAATCAAATAATTTAATTATTAATATATGTCAATAAATTATATACATATATATAGTTAAATTTTAATTTATAGTTACTAGATTATAAAATAAAAATTTGACAATTAAAAAAGTTGACATTATATAAATATGGTTTGTAATAGTTAAACTTACAAAATAACATTGCTTATCCGGCACCTTACTATGATTGTACCAACAGAATAACTCGACTTCTTTTGATGATTGCGTCATCATCATATAACGGAGTTATTTGATCATGATGCAATCATCAAAAGAAGCCGAGTTATTCTGTTGGTACAATCATAGTAAAATGCCGGATAATACCGTTATGGAATGATACTCAGTTAATAACTTGTTTATCTGGCAGTGAATTTAATATGAGTCATTTCAGGACCCTTTATGGCCCAAAAGCTGATATATTAAATTTTACAGCCAGATAATGAAATTAATTTTCAAATAATTTTCATTATTGGCTGCTTGATATCCAATAACTATATTATAATTAGTGATATTTTTGATTTTTTTGTTATTATATTGTTAGTATCTTTTTAAACTATAAAAAAATTGAACAGATTTACATAACGGCGCATTTGTAACCTACCCCAAAATATGAAAAATTTTGATCCCTGATAGTGAGTCAATTGAATTGACATCATATATACATACTGTATAAGTTATAAATCAAGTTATAAATCAAATTTATATATCTTGATTTGAATTATGTATCTTATGTAATAAAATATATATGTATAAGAATAGTAACAAATAATTTTAAACTATGATTATATAAAAAAATAATAATGAAAGAAATTGGTAAAGAAAATTCAAATTATTCAATAGATTATACTATTAAATAGAAGTCACCATGAAGTTTTCAATATTACATTGTCAAAGAAGATGTTTATCTATCTAAATCTTATCTTGCTTACACTAGAATACCAAATCAATATCTGGTGTCTGATAATTATATGGTAAAAACAACTTATAAAAAAAGAAATAGCAATTATTTGTTTTATTAATTATTTTAATAAGAAACTTTAGTAAAAAATTCAATTTTAATTAAATAAAAATGAATATATATATTTAAATTATTTATCAACAGATGCAGTAAATGCATACCTAAAAGTAGGGTTCTGCATGGGCTGGACTATCCATGGTGCATCCATGGACTGGCCCAATATGGGCTGGGCTTGGATACTAAAATGGATTTTGTGTTGGATCTGGTCACAAAGATTTGGATCCATGTAAAATTGGGCCAGACTCAAAATACTCGGGTCCAGATCCAAAAGCCCATGAATAGTCCATATTTTGACCAAAATTATATAATGCATCAAAATTGTAAATCTGAACCTAATTTGATAAATAAGTATAAAAAGGATATTTTTGAAAATCTTTCGAACCTTTTTTTAAACTTTATTAATTGTCTGGCAAGATGATTATTATTATTAGCTAAAAAGGTGTAAGTTCTTACTAGTAAGAGTGCAAATAGTTTTTACTACTTTGAACTTTCAATTTAAATTTTTTTTTTATAGAAATACAAGCTATATTTTTCATCATGATGTTAAGATTCAACTCTTGGATAACAACTCAATGATGGACAAGCGATAATAATATGAACATTAATAATTATAAAAAATTTTAGCTTAGAACTATGAAATATAAAAATGTAATTGAATTAATTCTTTAAATGAATTTAGTATATAGTATTGAAATACTTAGAGTGCATATTATTTAAATTATTCTGTTCGAAAAATAAGAAAATATATTTTAGAATTTTAATATTTACAATTGTTAAAAACTTATTGGATATAAATCACGAGATTAATTTTTGTATATAAATCTATCATTTTTAAAATATACTTACATTTGTATATTGACTTTTACACTAAAGCTTATTACTGATGACTTACCAAAAATTTACGTATATAAGATTTATCTACTAAAGACTTAACAAAAAATTACGTACTTAAAATTTACCTACCAAAGAATTATCAAAAACTTATATACCAAGGATTTATATACCAAAAATTTGCATACTAGAAACTTACACATTATCATACTTGTACCTGTATCTGGATAATTTTAAAACAATAGATTAGTAAGATTAACAATATTTGCATATCAATAATAATAATATATTATACTTATTTTTTTTTTAACTTTAATTAAGAAAATAATTAAATGGAAGCAGATAATAGTTCAATTGTACAAAGCAATTCTATTTCAAGCCAAAAGACTTCTAGTAGTGATGTTCATATTAATAACAAAAAGTGTTCATCAGCAGTTTGGAATGATTTTACCTTAATATCTTCATCTGATCCTAATAAAAATAAAGCATGATGTGTTCATTGTAAAAAAGAATTTTCTCAGAAAAGATCATCAGGTACTACACACTTACACTGATATTTAAGTACTTGTAGTAAATATAAAATAGCAACTGGATTATCTACTTCAGCAAATACACAACATAATCCAGACAATGATATGCAATATACTTTTAATCAGATTAAAAATTGGGTTTATTCTGAAGAAAAAAGCAGGAACGATTTAGTTAATATGGTTATTAGTAATGAATTGAGTTTTCAATTCATAGAACATACTGGATTTTTAAACTTTATTTCAGGATTATGACCTGATTTTAAAGTTTGTAGCACTGATACCATTAAAAGAGATTGTTTAAAATTATATCAAGATCACAAAAATTTTGTTAAAAATATTCTGCAAAATATCTCTAGTAGAATATTATTGACAACAGACATTTGAACATTACAACAGCAACTTAGTTATAGTTCTATTACAATACATTTCATAAATGATGATTGGGAACTTTTTAGTTTTCTTATGTCATTTAAATTAATATGATTTCCATATATGGGAATAAATATCGCTAAT
>CAJVQA010002498.1:0-21805 GCA_910591915.1 Cetraspora pellucida | reverse complement strand
TGTCTGAGTCTTTATTCTTTATATGTAATTTAAAAGCAAGCTTTTTTTTGTAAAAACTTCAATTAAATTTCAATAAAGTTAAAGGCATGGCCTCACCGTTAATATTTAAAAAAAAAAAAATAAACTATGACTGATTTGAGACAAAATGCTGCTTCAATACTATTGTATCAGGCAGCTCATTTTCTATATTTTTTTTTCATATTTATCTAATTCATTAAGTTGCCACATACCTTTCATAAACATATCATTAATCTTACCTTTATAATATTAGGCATTTTTATGTCTTAGTGGCTTAATCCATATGAATTTCCTCTAGACACATATACACTTTCACATAAACCTGATAGAATGAGTTGTTTATAGAAAAGCATGTGGTATTTAGAGTTACAATATAGATGCTAGAATGTATTTAAAGATTACTCTTGTTATTAGCTCAGAGAGAAGAATACTCTCTGAAGTCATCTCTAAATAAAGAATACATAAATCTACATTCTTTTATTTAATAAATGCCTACTAATAATTAAAACCTAAATTCCTTAATTTGTCAATAAGCATCACATCTCTATTACATCAACTATTAGAATTAAACTCAGCATAGTTGTAGGAAGCTCTTCCATTTGATGATGACACTATGAGCAAAGCAATAATTGTAGTTAATTCTAATCTTATAAAGAAACATTATCTATTACTAGAGATAAAAAAATCAAGATTTTTTTGAAACTACTGCACAGTCTGTATAGCCTAAACAAACTCAGTCCTTAGAAACTTTTACTCATTAGGTTTTACATTTATATATATAAAACATCTACTTTATATATATAAAGTTGGCTCTTATTATTTTTTTTACTTTTTTCTGCATATCAATAAATTGCAAATTCTGGTCAAATTTGCAGATTATTTGGCCAAATTTAGAATATAACAACTTTAAATATAGTCAAATGATCTACATGTTTAACCAGAATTATGAATAATTGATTCTATTAATTAGGTGATACAGATCAGGTTGATCTGAACTGATTTCTGATTGGTAATTCAAACTGAATTATAAAGCTGGCTAGAATTATATTAGCTGGCCAGAATTATGAAAATTGCATTACACAGCCTCAAAAAAAATGCTATGCAATGAAATACTGCCAGTGTCTCATCTCTATCTATTACTAATTACTTTGTAGTACTTATTTAAAGTTTATATCAAAATGGGATTTAGTTAGTAACACTACTAAAATTAGGCATGTATACAATTATGAAAAAAACTATAGATTCATAATTATGACCAAAATTATAAATTATTTTACCAGATTTAAAATTAGTTTGTTATAGATCTGGTTAAATGATCTGCAAATTTGATCAAATTTATAAACAATTGGTTTTCTATGGCTACAGCTATATCTGGCTGTAGCTGTAAGGAATTGACATATCACTACTGCATCTCATGTTTTAGTGAGTCTGTTACTAAACTAAGCTAACTTTTATGTTACCTATAGCAGCTAAGTCAAAATAGGCATGTTAGATTTGGCAAGTAAATTATCATCTATAGATAAGTACTAGTCTCTTCTTTTGAGTTTTTCCTTCAATCTACTCTTGTTCTAATTTCTTATCTTCTTCTATTGTTTTAACTGGGATTTTACTACATCGAATTGGAGTTGGAACTCTTCTCTTTCATTACAGTTTGCCAGGCATATAACTATGGCGAGCACTTATTTATGGGTTTGGTTGTTCTTAGAGAGGTAGTATTAGTACTAGGATTTAACAATAGTTACTGGGCTTTTATGGAACAACACTTTCACTTTAATTATAGGTTGGGTAAATAATTTATGTTTTGTAATTGGAATTGCTTTTCTTTTGTCTAAGTAAATTTTTTTTTATTTATAATAAACTGTCTTGTCTATTTACATTATAAACTTGTCTAGTATATTGAATATATCTAATTTATTATAGCAACAACTCTTTCTGTAGATCACTTATACCAAAACTACAAAAAAAACATTTGATTATTTATTACAATTCTATTAAGTAAACCTTACTTGACCCCTTATATAAAGTTGTCCATCACACTTTTCTTCTTCTAGATGGCTGTTTTTATTTCCTAATAAAACCTAACTGTTGAAAAAAGTTTCAAAAACCAAGTTTTGGTTTTTGTCTATTTACACATAATTTTACTAATTAAATTTATCTTTTTACCTATTCAAAAGTTGTTTAGCTTACTGAGGCAGACATTTTAATATATAATTCATTAAACTGAACCAAAACTCATAGAGATACAAGCAAAAAATGAAACTAAAAACTTGAACTTTGCAGGTTTTTTTACTGGCAATTTTAAAAAAAGTTTCTAGATTGCCCTGGAAATTTCACTTTTCTGGGACCCATTAGAATTTCCTAAATACCCAATCAGCTTATCTGTAATCTAAACTCTTTTCAAAGTTTCCTAATTAGTTTAGAAACCCTTAAACAGAACAAATTTTTTCTAAAAACATACTTAACAATCTATTTTTAGATCAAGATGCCAATGCCTATAACAACTGCATCTGATACTATTAATCTTGACTATTTTTACCAGAAGTGTCCTAAAAGCTTTAAAATTGGTATTCATAAGGATGCACCAACTTTATCTCATCCTATTCCTGCCAACAAACAACCTAAAAATTGCAATATTACTAAACTTAAAGAAAGTACCAAATGCAGTCATTACTTTAAAGCATCTGAATCTAGCTCTGTTGTCACATGCTTTTGTGGCAAATACTATACACATTTTATCTCAACAACTAATCAAACCTACAAACAACATAAAACTACAAATTCTATCAAAAAACTTAAAGATCAAAAAACTCTAGCAAACACAATTGCAAATTCTACTGAATTTGTCCCACCATCACCTATAGCATCACCCTTACCTACTATACATAACCACCTCTGCACTAAATGTAACCTATCCATTGTCTGTAAAGAAATAAATAACCAACATTACTTGGCAACTGATGCTACTTTACATAATAATAAACTTTATTACAAAGCCTGCACAAGTACACAACAATTTGCTCAACAATCAAGCTCTTTACCTACATTCATTCAAAAACTTCAACAAACAATTAACTTCTACAATCTACTTGCATCTAAACTTACCTTTACAATCTTACCTAATAACAATAACATTACTACAAATGATATAGATTTGAACAACAACATTATTAATAATAATAACCAACAACAATACTAACAACAACAACTATTATACCAAAACCCACCTTATTTTTAGGAACAACAACAACAACAACAACAATAGCAACAACAGCAACAAACAAATAACCAACAACAACAGCCAATACTAACTAATACTACTAACAATTAACCAAAAATTAAAGCTAATCCAACATTTAACTGGCTGGCTAATTTTCCAATTTTTGATGATATAAAAGATAAATTACAACTCAAAACAGAATTCTCAAGAAAAATTTTCAATTTTCTTAAATTCTATCTACATGATTTAAAGAAATCAAACCTAAAACTCCTAAGCAAAAGGCCCTTAAAGCCAGCTTTTATTATATCATTTGCAAAATAGCTAGAGGCAGATCTGAATTTCTTACTGAATTTATCCAAAAACTAATTCCAATACTAACAAAGCAATTACTATTCCTTTTGACAAACTTGAAGAAACTCTTGAAAAACTTATCCTAACATTCAAAAAATTCTTTTTACAAAACTCAACTACTCCAAAATCTTTGTCTCTTCAGCTACTATTCACTATATACAACCAAAACTGGCTTTAACTTTGCATTAATCTAGCTCGAATTCATCTATATCTTTTAAACAACTATTAAGCAATTGATTATATTACTTTGCTAAAGACTTTCAACTCCAACCTAAAAGATTCAATATTATATCAAAAGTATCTGACTTTGACAAAGAAAAACAATATGTTGTAATTAGATCTGATAACAAATTCAATATTTATCTTGATTTTAATATTCCAAAAACACACTTCTATCAAAAACTTAATATTCCATCTCTCACTAACTCTTTAGACTATTTAAAGCAATGGTTCAAACAATTTTTTCCAACTTACAATCAACAATTCACCCAAACACTAGATGAAACTAAAGTATTTAACTTCTTAAAATATCAAATTCGACAAAAATTCATTCTTCATCTTAAAGAAACTTTAACTACTGAAATTTAATTTCAACAACCTCACAATTTACTTGAACATCAAAATGAAACTATAAAATTAGCCAATTTTACATTCTTATTTGTAAGAATAAAACTTGTTCCTATATAGATAAAACAAAATCCAAAAACAAAGAAAAAGAACCAAAAAATATAAACTCATCTATTACAACTTCTCAGCCTCAACTTTAACACAATTTTTTACAATTACTAAATAATATCTTTAAACAACTATATACAGACTTTTCAAACAAGAAAATGAAATTTAGAAACAACCTGAAATTGACTCATTTATATTCTACAAAAACAGTAAATATGAAGCATCATTTAACAAACAAATTCCTACCTCTCTTCTTGATAAACTTGCAACAGAAATAGAAAAATCTGCCTGCAAAATCAACAATATTTCAACTAATCCTAAATGTCACAGCTACTATTTTTATTTATATCTTAATTTATACCAAAACATCGCAGCACAAAACCATCATATTGACAAACTTGACAAACAAAAAGCAGTAAAACTTATTACCTCTAAGCCTACTAGTACTGAACTATTAACAAGAGTTTTAATATTCTTTAACTCTCTTGACAAATCACTAACATATCCACAAATTAATATCTATTACTGAGAAACAGCCTATCCAGAGGCAAACAAAATATTACAAAACAAATTTAAAATGTTATACACAATATCCTTTTTAATTAAAGAATCTCTCTTTCTTAAGGAAACCCTTTTTCAATAGATCTGTCTTCTACTACTCTTATAGATGCAGCTGTCACCTTGCCAAGAAATACATCCTTAGTAGTTGGTAAGGAAAATGATGTAAGTAGACAGGCAATAAAGCCTATTTGCATAAAGAACCAAGTTAATAATGGCCAGACACAACATACAGGGCAGGCTATAGTATTCTCTACAGCTGTGCAAGTCGAGCTTCAAATAGTGAACAACCCTGTAGAAGATAATTCAACCTCTCAAGTTTCTGTTTTCAATATTTTACCTCTTGCAGACACAAATACATGCTACAACAAATTTCTACAATCACACAATCTACCTATTATACATAATCCTATAATACTTAGAAACTTTCTATCCTATCTTTGAAAACACTTTTTCAAAAATAGCTTCAAAATATCTATTAACTAAAACAAAACTGAGTTATATATATATACTAACTTTCTGATCCTATTTTGCATGAACATTATACTATTTACCTTTTCAATATGAAATATACAAACACCTACTTTTGCTAACAACATCTAACTATACTTTATTCAACATTCACTCAGTCTCACTTGATCAATTGTTTCTTACAGATCCATTTTTTGAATCTTCATCCATACTAGCTATTTCTAGATATAATCATACAGTTGATAGATCTGAGACTCTTTTTCAACTTACATTCTTTAACACATATAACACACAACATACTACCCATCTAATAATAGAGAAAACATCTACATTCACTTCATATAAACTATTACATTTATTAATATATATACACAACACATGAGAATATAATGATAATCTAAAACAACAAGTTTGAAAGAATTATTGTTTATCCAATAACATCAATATAGCTAGCATTACAAAAACTAAAATTGCACAAGACAATGCAAATGCTAAATTTTCTTGATCTTAGCAGTTTATCTATTACTGGTCCTGCACTGATAGCTGCAAATCTAGAACAGCAATTATAATTCAAAAACATCTAAAACCACATGTTCACAAAATACTCCAATTTCTTGGTTATGCTATTGTTATAGATCTTTTCTTTAAGCATAACTTTAAATTTTACATTATTTCAGTTTATTTACCTAATAATGACCTTCAACTTAGACTTCTTATTTAAAATAATATTATACAATGGATTCAAGAAGCAAATACTAAAAGCATACAACCAATAATCATGGGTGACTTTAATGTTTCTGATAATATACAATCATCATCTATCAAACTTAAACTTATTTATTTTCTCTAATATAACAACATATATAATCTAGCTAGACACACATAATCATTAACTTCCACCTTGCATAGCAGCAGATACAGTAGTCATATTGACTACATCTGGGCTAACTATTCTATCATTCAATTCTTAACTTCTTATTATACAGATGATGCTAACCAAACTATACTCAGTGATCACAAAATTCTTATATTATCATGGGAATTCCCTTATGTAATTACTGAAAAACAGTGATCAGCTATCAAAACTAAATGAAGAGTCTTCGTCTACAAACAAATAAATCAAGACCATTGGCAAGCTTTTGCTGATTAAGTCACATCTAATCTTCAAGCTAACAAGGCTTCTTCTACAACCAATACTACAGAATCACTTAAATCCTCATGGCACAAAATTCAAAAAAGCATTATTGCAACTGCTCTGCAACATATTCTAAACAAAAAATTAACTGTTCAGAATTTTTAACACATCTTCTCTTTCAAGGCATCCAAACTACATTCATGCCTTAATAAACTTGGCAACATTATAAGACAGGTCAAAGCCTCAATTCAAAACCAAACTTCAATGCCTACATCTCACAATCAAGGTATTGATCAACTTAACTCTCTTTATTATCTTAATATACCTTCTCTATCTCATAATCCTAACTTTTTATCTAACTGGATAACTGCAGCCAATACTGAATTGAAAAACACTTTACTATGTTTATAATCTGGAAAACATTAAAAATATAAGAGAACAAATTAATAATAACATAGACAAAAGATGTAGTAAACTTCAAAACAGTCCAACATTAATAATTAATAATATACTTAATTGACACAAAGATCCTGTTAGATTTGATAACATCAAAGAACAAAATAATATTATTATTGAACCAACTCTTATTAAACAGTATATTCAACAATACTTTAATGACTGAACAGCCTCTAAAAACATCTAATACCAATTATTCAATACAATGTGGCAACAAGAATACCAACCTAATCCTAATATTAACTTTACATAGTATCAAACAGCACTTAATAAATTTTCTTCAACAGAAGTTTTTGATGTTACCACTAACTTCCTAACAATAAGGTATGTGGACCATTAGACATTAGCTATAAAATACTTAAACATGTTAGAACACAATTTCTCAATACAATTACAGCTCTTTTTAATTGCTGTTTTATATCTGAACAAATTTCAAATCAATAGAAAGAAGAAAGAATTTTTTCTATTTCCAAAAAGCCTATTTTTAATAATAATTTAATTAATATCAGACCTATTAGTTTGTTTGAATATGTTAAAAAACTTTAGACCAAACTCCTTACCAACTAACTCAACTATATTTTTACTCATCACAAAATTTTATTATTTTTTAACTATATAGCTCTATCTGGCAATAGCATAGCTATTCCTATACATATTCTTAACAATGTTATTAAAGAAACTTCTTGTAATTCTAAACAGCTTTGGTTTCTATTTCAGGACATGAGCAAAGCTTATGACTCTATATATTTAACACTTTTTACCAAATTCTTACAATGTTTAAACATACTATTCAATCTTATTAACATTCTTACTAACTTGCTTACTAATCAACATAACTGAGTTATCACAAATCTAGGTTTTACTAACTTATACAATGTTAAAAATGGCATCAACCAAGAACAAACTATAACTTCTTTATTTTAGAAAATCTATTACAATTCTCTAATTAACAAATTGCTTCAGACTTCTCAGAATACATTTTGGCTACAAAGTGGAATACTAGTTTGCTTTAGCCAAAGTCTTAATAACTTCAAATCTCAGTATCTGTATTAGCATACATGAATGATACACTTTGAATAGCCAAATTCAAAGAAGAATTACAAACAATTATTGCCATAGCTGCCTTCTTTTATTATATGGCCAACATACAAATTAACTTAACTAAATCAATTCTTACTTCAAACACCTCATCTATGACTCCTATTTATTTTTTTAATTTATCACTTACACCTACACCTACCAACCAGCTATTCAAATTTCTAGGATGCTGGTTTACTCTTAACAACTTTTATACAAAACAAAGCCAATTAATTTATGATGAAGCAATCCAGGAGTTGAGTCCTATAGCTTAGTTGTTAAGCTCTCATCTTCCCACAAACAAGGTCAATGGTTCAAGTCTGGCTAGAGGTAAAATATTCTATAACTAAAAATGGAGCCTATAATCAGATGCAAAGCCCTATGGAAGTTCAAGTGAAGGTACATATTTGATCTAAGGAATTCTTGGAAGGAAACCAGTATGGCAGAGCATAGGCACTACTATAGTGATAAATGTAGAGAATGTCAGCAACATTTGTGGAAAGAATTGGCCTTACCTAATATGGAATCACTTCTGGTATCATAAATCCAAATAGGTATAGTCATGGGATCTACTTTTATTTGGTAGAGTTTGTGTCAAGGATAAAGTAGACCTAAGGTCTATTATTAAAAATTTAAGTTGGTACTACAGAAAAAACATTGAAAATCAGAGACTTTAAATAAGAAACTCACAGACAGATTTCAGGTATGACATTAGTAGGTAACTGGTAGGCAGAACCTTTAAATAGACAATGACTAAAGTTGTATAAGTAGCTAATTGTAGCTTTATTGATATGCAAAATGTAATACCTCCTACAATATTTGTAGGTCATAAGTCTTAATAAAAAAAATCATGAGTCATAAACATCACTCTTTAAATCTGAAAAAAAAAAAGATAAAGCAATCCAACTTATTAATATTATAGGTACCAAAAAAATTACAGACAAACAAGCTATATATATTACTAACACTATAATTATTTCTACTATCGAATATAGATTATACAACATAATTCTTAAACACTCTATCTGTAACAAAATTATATTCAAATACCTTACTATGATTAAATATAAAGCTAAACTCTCTCACACTAGTTCTAACAGTATCATGCTAAACCTTCACATATATAATATATATAATATTTGGGACATTCAGTTACAAAATCATGTATCCTGTTTTCAACAAAGAATTAACTACTTAGAAACACTTGGCATCTCTGCAAAGATTAGATTACAACAACTCCAAAACAACCTTTGATCTGCTACTAACATTCTTTAGCACAACCAATCACTTATTGATGGACCCAACAAACTTATACTTAACTTCAAAATTATACAACTTTTACAACACTTGGGTATTTTAATTTAAGCAAATTCTAATGTTTTGTGACCTAACACAATTCATGATAGTTATCAACCATTAGAATCAATACTTATTTAGCATTCCAAATACAATACTTTTAGAAAACAATTTCAAAAAACAATATACTCTACTTAGAACAACTATGTATTGCAGATAACAATACTCTACTCAAATGACATCATCTTTCACTCAGACTTCATCACCTAACTAAAGAAAAGCAGACTCTTTGGTTCACCTACCTTGAAGACACAATTTTGTCTAGCAGACTACACTGTCTAATTCTCCCTTATTTCCAGTCATCTGGAATTAATGCCTTTGCATATAACACTTCACCAATCAATAAAAAACTTAAACCATAATTATTTACATATAATAACAATAATAAAGAGATTATTATTAACAAAATTTACAAATACTTTCTAAACACAAATTAGTTTTCTATCTCATACTCAAATGCTAATATCAATTTAAAACATAATTATTACTACTCTTTTTAAGATCTGAACTGCACACCATGTACTGTGTACCATCTTAACTCAAATAGAATTAATCAAATATATACATTAATGTATTAGTAACTATTTGTACCAGTTTTCTGGGAAAAAAAACCTCTAAACTCAAACTTAATATTAACTACCTGAATCTTATTTTTTCAATAACAATTAAACATCCTTCATGAATTCTATATAACAATTCTACTATCAATATATCAAATTCAACTATTACTAAAATCTTTAAATCTAATAAATGTTCAAACAAACTTGAGAAAATCTTTTAAAACAATCTGTTATATAAGAAATTTATTTTTTATATAGACAGTTCAGTGACTGATATTGGAACTAAACAAAGCTCAATAGGTATTGAATGAGTTCAAGTCAATAGTAACAACCAAATTCTTTATAAATTCTTAGCTAAAATTCACTTTTGGCCATTAGCATATAAGGCAGAGCTTTTCTCTATTTTATCAGCAATTTCAACCATACTTCATAATACAATATTTCAAATTTATACTAATTTACAATCTCTTATCTTTAAATTTTACAAACTTTTTACCTAACTTAATGATCCTAACAAACTCTTTAAATTCAATGCATGACCCTTATGACATACACTCCTTAATATTATCAAATTCTTTAATTTAAATATTAACTTTTACAAAGTTTAAGCCCATATAGATAATACCTTTAATAACATAGCTAATTCTCTAACAAAACAACATACCTTTTCTCTATCTTTAAATTTTCAATATACAATTTTTACAATTCTTTTTATATTTTATAATGGGAACTAAATTTTGTCAAATTTCCTACTAGACATTTTGTTAAAAATATCTGTAAAGCACACATATTAGCAATATGGTCTTTACAAAAACAAAACAATGAATAAGTTTATCTTAATCACTATATAAACTAAAAATCCACATAGCTATATCTTAATTATAATCAAAAACCTACATCTAACTTTACTAGCTTTAAACTTAACCAATCTAAAACCTTCAAAATTAAAGTCCTTCTAAATCAACTACTAATATATTTTTCTTATCACAATACCTATCCAATAATCTTTTCAAATACCAACTGCTTTGATGCAATCTTCCTGACTCTCACTTATATTGATTTATTTACTCTAATTCATTTTTTGTTATAAATATTATTAATTCATCAATTCAGCATATTTTATCTAAAGCAGATCTCAACTTATCTACTAACCAACTATATGAATTTAATCACAAAATTTAAAATCATCCTTCATTTGACCAAATACCATTTCAAGTAAACTCTTTCTATCTCGACCTTATTCTTAAAGACCTTATATCTAAAACCCTAATTGAAACAATTCATAACTATGATATATCTATTAAAATAGTCTTACAAACTATTATTTAAATACTTCTTGACATTAATGACCAAATCTATAATCAAATATGAAAACCTTACTGCATTAATTTTTTTAACTGAAAAAAAGATAATAATATTATATCTCTTCTAAGCTCTAATAATAACCATATTCTTCAACAAATGCAGCAAACTAGATATCGCAAAAGATTACATATAAACTATATGTACTTATGTCTATGTGGAATAACAGATCAATTACATTCATATTCTAACATCTGTCCACCAATTGGATAAGCTATTAGGAAAATCAACATATGATCGATATTTTAGATTAATTATAACACATCTTACAACCACATTTTAACATTACAAATTTAGATGAACCTTGACCACCATAGTTAGTTTAGGTCACAGATAAAACTGTCTGAGCTTTAATTCTTGCATGTAGTTTTTATTTTGTAATTTACAATCTTAGTATATCTTAGTATATAGTATATTAATATGTACAACTAAAATTACTAATAAAGATTTGAACAAGGCCTCATCTTAATACCAAAAAAAAAAAAATTCAATTTATTATATATATCGCATATATCACACTTATGCGATATAGGCGATATATCAGATATGTCAGATATATCAAATATATCTGACATTTCTGACATTCGGAACTTACAGACGTGATATCGGTCACTTTTTCGGATCTCACACTACTCAGGATATAGCTGATACTGTATATCTTTTGGCATCTATGTAACATACTTTATTTAAAAATGAATCCATTACTTCACTTCTTGTGTTTGACGTTTAAGATTAAATGAAATAACAGTAATTAAATGATAAGTATTTAGAAGAAAAAGCACGTGAAAAAAATTATGTTAATAGTGTGAGCTGTGGCAGGGATGATCGACGTGGCGCAGTAGTTTTAGTTTTGATGATTAAATTTCGTGTTACTTGAATTTTTTTCATTTATTTTTAGATGTAACTATTAATTGTGATTGTTATTGTGATTTTATTGATTAGTACATAGCTAAAATCCCATAAATCGGGATATTAAAGAAAAGTTTATATCGCACAATTATCACATAATTCAATTAGTCAAATTTGATTGGACAGTCTTTGACTATCATCCATTTTTAGAATGTTTAATCTTCAAAGGATAGTTTTTTTAAATCGAAGATTTCGATAATTTATTAAATCAATATAGAATAAAAAATACACTGCAAAACATCGATTTTCCTAGCAGACGACCCAAATGGGTTTCCCGGGATTATCGGTCGTAAAAGTTGTTTAGAACTATCAGTAAATATCAGGATAATAGTGGTAATAAAGGTTTTAAGGGAAACTATGTTTAATGGGCTATATAGCAAATAAGGGTTTTAAGTAATAAAGGACGTTAAAGGGGTATATGAGGGATAATATGTTTAATAGGTTTAATACGTTTAGTACCTTTAAGAGTGCATATGTGATAAACCAATATATAATAAAGGCTTCGAGCCCTACGATAATGAGTAGTTGGTGCTTGTAATAAAATTTGACCTTGATACTTTCCTGCTTTCGCTACATTATAATACCTACGATCATAAACACACCACTCGCCAAATCTAACCGCCTCTTATCGACTAAGCCGTTCGTAGGTTACACGACATATCCGTTTGAGAAGCGACTGACTCGCCGTTTCGACCGTGTCAATAGGTTGACAAGTGGGTAAAATAATTGTATTACCTAGCAGTTCAAGATGATTGTGCTCAACAAATGATTAGAGCTATTTGGAAAGTTTTTTCATAGCGTATATAAATTTCTTAAATAATATATATTAATGTGTTTTAGCATCAAAATTTCTCAACAGACTACCTAAAAGATAATATTTGAGCATATACCATAATTACTTTATATTTCTAAGTTTTATTTGTTTATTGAGCATTAAAGTCCCTTATCAATAACTTTCGAATAGTCCGAATTTACATATTATAAATGGTCGTGCTGGTCCTGCGCGGCATCATGCACTGCGCAGCTACCCTAATAAAGCTAATTTGTTAATGTCAATGATTATGATACGAATATTGAATTAAATTAAATTACAACTTTAAATATTTATTGACATGTAATGTGCGGCCGCCCATGTTCTTAACACTTAATTTAAGCATTGATTGAGAGTTAAAGTCACTTTGGAAATTGTAATAATTGGTGAACAATAATATTAAAGAAGATAGATGCTTTGAATCAAGTTCATGAGTTCAAGAAAAATCATCAACGTTATGCAGCTGGCCAGAACTTATATAATTAAAGGAACCAAAAAAACATTTTTAAAGAGATAAGGCATTTGCATTTCAAATAAAAACTTATTTACTTAACATTAAAAAAAAAATTTTTTTAGAATGTCGAAAGCGAAAGCCTGTAACATTGTATAGATGTTGAAATGCATATAAAATATTCGGCTTATTTAATTAAAAAAGCTTAATAAAAAAAAGGTTATACGGTCTCAACTTTTTCGATAGCGAACTGACTGTAAAAAAAAGTTTGTTGTAAAAAATTGCTGTTTTATTAAGAATACATGACCGAAATATTGTGAAAAATACTGTGAAATTTCAAGTTTTGTGCCTGTTGAGTTCAGAGTAGAGATGGGTTTCATGCGTGCGCATGATTGCGGAAACATGCGCATTAATGCGCATTCGTGCGCATGATTCCGTTTCATGCGCATTTATCCCATCAAGATTTCTCTCCTCTCGATCGTTTTTTCTTTTTTTTGCCTTTTTTTTATCATGCGATATCATGCGCATGAAACATTTCGTGCGCATTAATGCGCATTCATGCGCATTCATGCGCATGTTATTATAAAATGCGCATTTTTCCCATCACTAGTTCAGAGTCGATAGTATACAGTATAATATGTACAATGTATATGTATTTTTTTTAAATCGAAGTTGCTTAATTTTTTAAGTAATCAATCAGGCTAGCGTCCTGGTGACTACACATTTCCGTGTGCTTTTTTGGATCTATATGATGTAATTTTTTTAGAAAAACTTTTATTTTTTCTATTTTATCTGTTTTGTTGTTTAGACAACCTAAATTGTCAGAAATATTTTGATTAATATTATTACCCGTACCAGTGCCTATGCCGTGCCTAGCTTCCATGCCCATGCCCTAATTAGTATGGTTCAGTTATTGGTTTCATTTGGCAGTGAATTGTTTTACATTGTAAATAAGATAATGAAACATTGAAAGGTTGATTGTATATTTCTATTTTTGAATGCTACCGTTCATTGACCAAAACACCCTTTCAAATACCTCACTTTGCCATTCAAATTACAAAATTCGAATTTCTTGTGTATTACAATATTACTGTATTATTATGCATCGTAAACGATTACAAATAGAAAAAGACTTTTTAGTTAATACTGTAAATGCGGAATTATTACACAATTTCTTTTTTTTAAACTTTATACACATATTATGTAATGAACGTTAGTAAATGAATTTATTACATACATTGTGTTAGCTACTCACAGGTAATTGCATACATGAAGCTTATTTATGCATACGCATTATCCTTCAGGGAAAGATGATTTTTGTCGACCAATAATTATTTCAGAATAAAAATATTTCATATATGGCTAGAAAGGATTGTTACTTTGGATTCAGAAATAATTAACCCCTCACATATCATAAAAATTAAATAAATCATATAAAAAACCTCAGTATTATTAGGCTACGTAATGCGTTACCCTTATTCATTAAAAATAGATTTTTTTACGTTAATAAATCACCTTTTAAATCACGTAATAAACTATTTAAATACATATTAAAGCTATAGATTTAATTGACGATTTATGATGAAATTATTACATGCATTTAATTAGGTCATTGAGATAAAATTTATTTACATTTGTCCTTATTTATCTAATGAGTATTAGGAGTCGAAGTTCATAATTCAAATTATTACTGGTTAGTTTTGGATTGTTGAAATATTTATTATGTATATATGCGTTTTCGTGTATCTAGTTTTTCCTAACCAGCTAGCCATATTCAGTCATTCATACTAAAACCCAAAGAAAAATTCATTTGTTAATACGTTGAATTGTTTGGTTCCAATGGTACAATACTTCTATTTTCTGGTATCTTTACCTATTTGCTTTGAATTAATTTGCAACATGTTCGGGTTCATAATAATTATTTTGTGAATATTTTTCATAGAGTTTAAATGATATAATACCTTCTTGTATAAGAGTTGTATATAAATTTATGAAAAAAAGGCATAGATTAGTAATTTATATTAATTTATATGGATGTATAAGTCTAGTAACTCACGCTACTAAATTTCTAATTCCGCCCTATCAGACTGCTTTAAAATTTTTATTAATAGGTTATTGTTCAAAAATAATCGTATGGTAATTGATGATTGCTAGCTGCAATAGAATTTTAGTTTAAAGATCAAAACTAACTATAACAATCATTCATTTAAATTATATAATTCCACTCGGAAGTCTAAAAGAATTAATTAGTGAATTATGGTATAGATAAATTTCGTGCGTAATAATACATATAAGAATAAACAAGTGCAAATATAGTATAATGTTAGGCATAAGTTAAACTTTCATGAATGATTCTAATAATAAACGTTCGTAGCCGCAACAAATTAGAATATGTGCACGTGCAAGGAAGAGAGAAAAGGAGAAAAATTATCGATTCATGCATGCAATAAGGGGTGCCCCAGATTTGGAGGTGCAACAAAAATTCAACAGCTCAACTTAAATCCGGAGTAGGAATAGGCCGGAATTGATCATTCCTCCAAAATTTTACTACTAAATAAAACTATTCAGATGATAATTTTGCTGTAGTATAGTTGACTAGTATTATTGCTTAACATCGGCCTAGTTCCGTATCTATTCTGATCCTATCTTCATATATCGATATGCGTATAGGGGGGGTTACAATCTGGTGTAACAGGACCCCTAGCTTATACGTATATTGATTATTTTCATGCCAAATTGGCTCCAAAATGCTTACTTTCGAAAAAATTTACTATGTAATAATGGTTATTGAATTTCCTTTTTTAGTACCCTCTAACTATATATGAATACATAGTTCGGGGTAACATCAATACACATTGATGCTACTAAATTACAGTATTCACCAAATTAATTAAATGCCTAAATAACGATATATAGATAAAAATTAATACGATTATTTGTTTTGTTCCTTCTACATACCTTCTAACTTTTTATAAATAAAAAATATAATACACTATAATTGGTAATGGATATAAATATATCCTTTTGTAATTATATCAGAATCAATCATGACGTATTTATTAAATTTTTAATTGATAATGAAATTATTGGCTTATTATTAGTCGATGACCTTAATGACCTGAATGGCTGTAATAGGTCATCGAGTCATAATGAACTTTGAAATTATTTTATGACCGTTTACTACAACAGATTATAATTTTTTTAAAAAAAATTTTTTTTTACTAGCATTTCATATGGTAAATATGGCCTATTATCAAATGTCATATGATTATATGAATAAAAAAAAAAAAAATTAGTACTTGCATCCGAATAGAAAAGTTATATTCACACCATATGATGACCAATAACCATATAATATATGCATTTATTTACATAAGATCATGAAGTAAAATTTGGGATTATTATGTTAATTCATTATTAGTTCCTTCTATTAACGTCATAAAGAATCAATAAACTGTCATATAAGGTTGGTATATAAGAGTGTACCGTTTATCACGTAATTTCTTATTAAAAGATTGGAAATTTGACTAGGCAATTGAAAAATGCCTGAATGAAGCTCGATCGATAAGTATCCATTGGGGCTTCATTAAAGTCTTCCATTGGCTCTATTCAAATTCAGTTCATTGCTAAAATGAATAAGAAATTTATTACTTGCTTGGATAAGAAATTTATTCTTGCTTGAATAAGAAATTTATTATTTGCTTGAATTACGTCTTTTTCTTACATGTAAAGAATAAACATGTGTAATGCAATAGTACAATCGAGAAGTCAATCACGAAGTCCAAAGTATACTGGCTATAAGTTTTGACAGCTATAAATACGGTGTGAAAATACGATGTGAATACTCGTCCCAAAAAAATAATTTCTTTGCTATTTATACTACATATTTTAATAATATCCTCCTTTCTATTCAATCTCCTTCGATTTCTCTTCAATCAACCTTCAATTTTCTACTTTTTAATAAATTTTACAACACCTTAATAAACAATGCATTCCAAAATTGCTTTCCTTTTGTTCCTTTTCCTTGTCATTCTCCCAATTGTCACTATGGCTAGTCCTATTCCTAGCGGTGAAGAAGGTAGAGGTGTGTATAATGCCTATTTTAAAAATAATTTTGTGTTAAACCTCTTAATTACTTTATCTTCAAATCGCTTTCTTTAAATCGTCTTCTTTAAAATTTATTAATGCGTATCTCATCAATTATTTTAATTAATTAAATTATTATTTTAACGATTACAAAAGAAAAAGGTGGAGGTAATTTTATTATATCACTTTAAACTATCTATCTTTAAATTATTTGTCTTTAAATTGTTCTTCTCAAAACATCTCTAAAATTTATTAATGGATATCCCATTAAATTATTATTTTGTCGATTAGATGGAGGTAAGAATAGTTTTTTAAGTTATAAATTAATTGGATTTTATGATAAAATTTCATTAGAAATCTACATATTTTGTTAAGGCTTATTGTTAATATTTTTTTTTTAATTTCTATCCATTTATGATTTATAATATACATTTTTTAGTTGTAGGTGAATATAAAGCTTAATTGTTATTACATTTATTGCTAGTAGTTAGTATATACTTATAGCTAATTCCTAACGGTAAACTCCTTATAATGCTTATTGATAGTTGGTAAATATAAAATTCTATAATGTTCATTTTACCAATAAGTACGTACAGTACATCAATTAACTTTAATGAAATTATTTATTCAATTGCTAGGTAAAGTTTATTTTTATTAATTTGGTAATAACGCTTACTTCACACTTTTAATAAATAATTTGACTATTTTGCAATTTTATTTTTAGCCGGTAAGTTTAATTGTCAGTTTAAATATGACATCTTTGATGAATTATTGTTATTAATTAATGTTGATATTATTATGATTAAATAACAGTCCCAAGTAAGTTTACTCTTTTAATATGAATTTTACATATAAATTTAGTAGCTGCTATTTATACCTTTCAATTAATTTCATCACTTATTACTAATTAACTTGAAATTTGAATTTTCAATCGATTTTATCAATTGAAAAGTTGGTAAATATAAAATTTTATAATGTTCACCTTAATAATTTAAATAAGTACGTAAAAATAATTAGCTCTAATGAAATTATTTGAATGAATTGCTAGCTAACGGTAAGTTGATTTTTATTAATAATTTATTAATATTACTTGCTCAATTTTATAAATAATTCTAACTTGCGATACACATTTTTAGGAGGTAAGTTTGATCATCAGTTTAATATGATATCTTTGATGAGTTATTATTAATTAACTTGGATATTATTATGATAAAACAGTCCTAAGTAAGTTTACCAATTTAATATGAACCTTACTTATAAATTTGCGTAGCTGCTATTTATACCTTTCTATTAATTTCATCACTTATAATAGATCGTAAATATAAAATATTCATAATTTTTAACAATTCAAATAAGTATATACTTATAACTAACTCCTAATGGTAAACTTCTAATATAAATTGCTAGATGACAGTAAGTTGATTTATTAATTAATACATATTGTTCGCTTTTAAACTATTTAATTAATTATAACTTGTAATACACACATTTTTAGACAGTAAGTTTAATCATCAGTTTAAATATGATATCTTTGAGTTATTATTAATTAACTTGAAATTTGAATTTTCAATTGATTCTATCAATTGAAAGTTGGTAAATATAAAATTTTATAATGTTCAACTTAATAATTTAAATAAGTACGTAAAAATAATTAGCTCTAATGAAATTATTTGAATGAATTGTTAGCTAACGGTAAGTTGGTTTTTATTAATAATTTATTAACATTACTCGCTCATTTTTAAAAACAATTCTAACTTACAATACACATTTTTAGGAGGTAAGTTTGATCATCAGTTTAATATGTTATCTTTGATGAGTTATTATTAATTAACTTGGATATTATTATGATAAAACAGTCCTGAGTAAGTTTACCAATTTAAAATGAACCTTACTTATAAATTTGCGTAGCTGCTATTTATACCTTTCTATTAATTTCATCACTTATAATTCTCATTAATAGATGGTAAATATAAAATTTTCATAATTTTTAACGATCCAAATAAGTATATACTTATAACTAACTCCTGACGGTAAACTTCTAATATAAATTGCTAGATAACAGTAAGTTGATTTATTAATTAATTAATACATGTTGTTCGCTTTTAAACTATTTAATTAATTATAACTTGCAATACACATTTTTAGTCAGTAAGTTTACTCTTTTAATATGAATTTTAAATATAAATTTCGTAGCTGCTATTTATACCTTTTCAATTAATTTCATCACTTATGACTAATTAACTTGAAATTTTATACTACAATTCAATTTATCACTTATAATGCTCATTGATAGTTGGTAAATATAAAAATTTATTATTATTTATTATTCATTTTTTAAAAATAATTATAACTTACGATACACATTTTTAGACGGTAAGTTTGATCATCAGTTTAATATGTTATCTTTGATGAGTTATTATTAACTTTGATTTTACTGTGATAAAATAACAGTTCCAATCCTAAGTAAGTTTACTCTTTTGATATGAATTTTATATATAAATTTCGTAGCTGTTATTTACAACTTTCAATCAATTACATCACTTATAATTCTCATTAATAGATGGTAAATATAAATTTTCATAATTTTTAACAATTAAAATGAGTATATACTTATAACTAACTCCTAATGTAAATCGCTAGGCAAAAGTAAGTTTGATAGTCGGTTTTAATATTGAAATGATTTCTTTGCCAAATTATTACTAATTAACTTGAAATTTAAATATTCAATTAATTTTATCACTTATAATACCCATTGAAGATGGTAAATCTAAAATTTTTTAATTTTCAACTTCATAATTTAAATAAGTACGTAAAAATACTTATCCCTAATGAAATTATTTGATAAATTGTAGCTGACAGTAAGTAGATTTATTAATTCATTAAAACATGATATCTTTGAGTTATTACTAACTTGTTTAATATGAACTTTCAAATATAAATTCGCGTAATTGCTGTTATATATTCAATTAATTTTATTACTTGTAATGCTAACAAAATTTGACAAATTTGTAGAAAATGGTAAAGTCTATTTTTAATAATTTATTAATTCATGTGTCGTAATTGATGTTAATACCGCCTGAAGTTGCAATTCGAGTCGCATTGGCTCGCAATTTTAACAAGGGTAACTTAAGGCAAGTTGTGAATTCAAATAGGTATTAACCTCAGGCACGACAAATTAAACTTAACAGATTGGATAGTTAAAATTTAAAAATTACTCTATTTCATTATTAATTAAATTATTAATTAATTTATTAATAATTAATTTGGTATTAAAACTTCTCTAATTAATTTTTTATTTAATTAATTTCTTGAAATCATGCATTTATTACATTATTAGTCAGTGAGTATGAAGTACAATTGACGATTTCGTTTATGATTATGAAGCCTTATTTACCATGAATTTTACTTTTCTCATTAGATCTTTAAGCTCGACAACATAGACTTTGGATAATCTTTAATACGACCTAATTGGTTACTCTAGGTATTTTTATTATAACTTACTGCATATTAATTCAAGTTTTATAACTAATTAACTTTTCTATGTATATTCTAATAAGAATTTTTTGTAGAATTATCCAAAAAGTGATTCTAAACCGTTCAAACCGAAATATATTTTGTTTTATTATAATAAGCATGTCTTAATCGTTCAACATTATCATGTTTTAATTCAATAATTCTTTTTTAATCAAAATGTTTAATTAAAATTACTAGTAATAGTTGCTTTTATATTCTATAATTTACTTTTAGTCAAATGATCAATTAAAATTATTAGTAATAGTCTTTCCCAATATTGAAAAAATTTTTAGTCAAATTTTTTTAATTAAAAATTACTAGTAATAGTTGCTTTCTATAATAAATTATGATCCTTACATTTTGAAGTTATTTTTTATTATTAAAATTATTAACTGTTTTATGATGAAAATAAATAGTTAGTTTCATGGCTTAACAATAAAATATAATCTTATTTTTTTTTATTAAACCAAAATACTTTACATTAATATTGTAAATTTATATACCAATAATTTTTCTAGTAATAAAAAATAAGATCGTAAAGGTTAAAATTTTTATGCCATGTACTGTAAATATCATAAAATATTTGAAATCAGTTAAAAAATTTGAATTACTTTAATAGTTTTTTTTTTAATTAAAAAAAAAGTCTTAAGAAATTAAAACGATATATACTATCATCACTAAGTACGTATAAGGGAAAATTCAACAAATTATTCAAGTTCTTTTCTTGACAAATTGTGCTCTATGAAGTAAAAAAAATTATATTTGAAGTAAAATATGCAGTAATGCGATTAATTATTGT
>CAJVQA010002497.1:0-21806 GCA_910591915.1 Cetraspora pellucida | reverse complement strand
CCCTCTTGGACACCGCATATACCCGTAAGGGATTCCCTGTGCTGTGTCATTGTTGTAGTGTGGAATTAAGAAGGCTTCCACTCTATAACACTGTATTATTTCCAATCCATATCGTAAACAATCCTGTTTAGGAAGTAAACACTGCTGACTGTTTTGGTGATTTTACGTGTCGATCTTTAGGAGAGGGTAAACTGAATCACCCACTTTTACAAAATTTTTCTTGAAGAAAAAGTGAGAGTGCTAGGTGAACCAACTTTTTAGCTTTTTAAATCATTTATTATTATTATAAGTTATAATATGTAATTAATAATATATATTATTTAGAATGAAGACATATTAGCATTATCTTATTCTGATATAAAAATAGAGTCTTTTTTAGCAAATATAAAATGTGATTCTGATGACTATAAGAGAGCAAATGCATTTCTTTTAGTAAAATGTGATCCTGAAGACTATGAAGAAGCTTTATTTAATAATGCTTTCTATGATATAGATTAGACATCAAATAGTAAATGGCTTAATGAAGCTTATTGTGAATTTATAAAGATAGTTCATAAGCATCAACCATTTAATTCTGTTGGTAATGCTATTATAAACTTCTTCAATAAATTTTTTAACTTGGACACTTCACTATTACCTCTGTCAACTAGAATTAAAAAGAAACTTCTAAATAATTTTACAATCCCTTATATGAAGTTTAAAGAACTTTTGATTATAATATTTCAAAATATTGTATATAGTTTTTACTATTTATCATTAATTAATACAATAAAATCATTTATAATAATTAATAATATTAACCAGTTATTGGTGCTTGGCTATGAAGATAAATAGGAAGTTATAAATAGTAGAGAATATTACATATTTGAAGAGCAATATAATAGTAATTGGTAGAAGTGAGAAAATTTGAAGTTATTTATTAGGCAATGATTATTATTAATTATATTCTATTCTGATGTAACAAATCTTAATCATATAGAAAATTCTCTGAACATCCAATATTCTTGTTACTTGGTAATATCTTTAATTATCAAAAAAATAAGCTAAAATTCAAGGCTTTAATTGGATACTTTTTAATTCTAAAAACCATGGATTCTAAAACAAAAAATTCTAATAAATTTTGAAAATTACAAAAGAAAGTCTTTCAAAAGTATATAAAGATTCTTCTTCAGCCTATAATAGAGAAACCAGAGCTTCACTTTGTTGTTTGTAATAACATAGTCACTTTCATTCCTCAAATTTTAATAATTATAGCTGATTTAGCTAAAGCTGATAAAATAATAAATGTTTATCAACTACCTTTTTTAAGAAAACCATGTTATTCATGTTTAGTACTAAGGAATGATTTGAATAATATAAATTTAAATAATGTTTTATTTAGAACTTCAAATAATATAAGGAAAGTGATTAATAGCAGTAATGATCATTATTATTCAATTTATTCTAAAAAAAATGTATTTTGAAAGATAAAGTATGTAATTTTTATTTTTTTATTTTATTTTTTTTTTGATCTATTATATGGGCTTTGTGCTGAAAAAAAGAATAAATTTGACAAAAAAATAATATTTACAAAAAATCAATTATCTTACTAATTATCAATTATAATTGCATTATTTAGTATTATTTTTAATAAGATAAATCAAACAGTACCAAAATAATATAATAATTATCGATAATTAGTAAGATAAAAGATTTTTTTGAATATTATTTTTTTTGTCAAATTCATCTCTTTTTTTAGCTTTTTTTTTTTTTTGGTATTAAGGTGACCTTTTTAGTCTTTTAACTTTTATTAATCACTTATCAGTATTGTGGTTCAATGAACTACTATCGAAGAGCATACAATTGGCTAAACATGTAACTTTTCTATATTACCTATTTAAGGAGTCTACCTAAAGGTTTCCTACCAATTGCTATACCTAACATCCTTGCTTGGGTGTTTCACTTTAAACCCTCTAAACCTGTAACCTGTATTAATATTACTGAGTTATCCTAGATGCCCAGATCATTGTCTCAATCTTAGGACTAATTTATTTTCAAGGTAAACCCCTCAAAGCCTTCTGTACCTATCTTTATAGCTGACCTAGGTATTGCTATAACAGAACCAACACTTGCAATCAGAACTAATCATTAAACTGTTATGCTTTTATAGAGTTCACTTAGACTCTAGCATCTACTTTATAGCATAACTTTAGTACTTTAGTATACCTCTGTTTTTTTACCTGCCTTTTTACTAAACTTCCAATCCAGATAACCTTTGTAGGACTATGATGAGTCTATCAGTATATTGGGTTGACCCAATATTCTTTTTCTCTGATTTGTTCTGGCAATCTGATTGGTGGTACCCCTGAGATTTCCAACTTAGAGGTTTTTGTCTGTCTGGCTTCTATAACTGAGTACTGCAACCTTGGTATCTGTTTCTTCAAGGTAGCCTTTACAGTAGGATCATCAAAGATTCAGCTACCTCTTTATTCAGGCCTTTCTAAATGAACTTATTGTTACCTAATTTCAATGGATTTACATAGACACAAAGATTTATCTAGTGTTTGCACTATCTGATTTGTTGATTTGTATTCCTTTATGTAATGTTATACTTATACAGATGCCTTATGACTTGCCAGTCATGCTGGTGTGCCACTATTACAGGTATCCTAACCTAATTATTAGTAACAGTTGCTATAATACAAATATTACATTAGTGATTATCCAAATTTTTCGCTATCAATAGGATTTGAATACCCAACCTACTACTTGGAGGGTTGACAACCTGATTACTTCACTAGATTACCACATCCTTATTTCTTATTGTATTTTAAATAAACAATATTTATAGTTAGATTGCAAATATGATAACTAGTATAAGACTTATATAGGTAAACTACTTAAATTAGATACCAAAAATGTACATATAACTAATTGTATTTTCTAATATAAAAATGATTTTTTTGAGACTTTGTTATAAGTTCTTATAATCTATAATACTGTATAAAAATCTTAGTTTCTAAAAGACTAGTTTAATATAAAAAAATTTACTAATTTTTTATATAATAAACTAATTTAAATAGGTAATTTTTTTGTGACCTAGTGAAGTGGTCAGGTTGTCAATCTCCAAGTGACAGGTCCAAAGTTCAAATTTCAGTGTTAATGGAAAATTTAAAATTCCTCTTTGTATTACAGTTAACTGTCTCTTGCAATCAGTTAAAATAAGATACCTGTTATCTGTTTTGTACCAATATGACTGGGAGGTCACATGATATTTGTGTAACAGTTATATAACATTGTCCTTTGGAACAAGGTCTGTGATTATTTAAAGAAATACAAACTGATATCAGATAATACAAATCTACAATAAGTTCTCATGATTATGTAAATCATAGAAACCAAAAAAAGAAAGATAAAAGTCCATTTGGAAGACCTGAGTAGAGAGATAACCTAAACTTTTGATAATGCTACTGTAAAAATTAGACCTATAAAATGAAGCTAGAACTTATAAAATCAAGTAAAGAGCCAGTCTTTAAAGAGGGACTGAATAGAACCAACTAGGCCACCAAATCTATTCTGAAGAAAAAGATTATATGCTAGCAAACATGTAAATTAAAGGTGTATAGTTATGATCTGCCTTTCTAGACTATCTAGTTTGAGAGCTTAATAGAACATGAATTGAATACCAAAGTAGTAGAGATATATTATGAAACTAGTATCAGGATTAAGGTAAACTCTACAAAAGCATAATGGTTTAATAGTACATCCTGACTACTAATATTGGTCTTAAGCATAGTGATACCAGGTTAACTATAAGAATGGAATACAGAAGATTCTGAAAAGTTTAGTATAAAGTTAAAGATTCTCTATGTAAGTGAACTGCTTTAAAGACTTAATGACTATGGTATATTTTTATTGATATTAGACAGAGTTATTAGTAGGCAAAAGTAGATAGATGGATATGAAAACTAGAGTAATTAAATAGAAAACCTACAAGCAGATTCCAGGTATAATAGCTAGTATAGAACCTTTGGGTAGATTACTTAAATTAGACAATGATTAAAGTTATATAAGTGATTAGTTGTATACTCTTTTTATAATTGCCCTCTATGGTTGTAATACAACCATTAGCCAAATATACTATCAATAAAATCTTGGGTCACAAGTACTTATCTTAATGTTTAAAAAAAAAAAAAAATAGGTAATTTTTTTTATTATAATTTTTTTTAAAATAATAATTATAACAAGTTTATATACTAAAGTCAGTGTTGTTATATTTACTATGTCCAAGATTTTTTTAACCATATCCAATATTCAAATGTCCAAATGTTCAAGAATATCCACAGCATATACAAGCTTTAAAAATTAATATATTAATTTAAAAAATATATAATTATATATTTTTTATAGTGCTAAATATTTTTATTTAGAAAGTTAAAAAGGGTAATTTAATAAAATTTTGAGCAAATTTAATTTATTATTTGTTCAGAAATGTCCAAAAGTGTTCAAACTTATGTCCACAACTGTCCCATGACAACACTAACTAAAGTTACATTAAAATACTTGCATAATAACACAAAGAATACTTAACTGTGATTGGTTAATTTATAAATATATCAAAAAAAGTTTAATTTTTTAAAAATAATCAACCAATTTTGAGCTTTTTTTAAACAATATGTAATCAAAATTAATTTAATTTTTTTTTTATAGATATGTTCTATAAATCCTTAAATATTAAATATATTTATTTGATTACAAGTTAATATGTAAAATTTGTGTAATTACATTTTAATTGAAATGTATTAAGTTGATGTATCATGCTTAATGAGACGACCAATATATTTTAATTGACAAAATAATAAAATTTAATATACAGTAAAAATTTTCAAATTTTCGTTCAAATTTTGTTCAAAACTTTACACATATGGAAATTTGAATATTATATCAAAATTTTAAATTTTGAAATTGAATACCGAAATTTGGAATTTTTGCTTCCAATTTTTTTGATCGCGACGCATTAATCTCAAAAAAAAGCAATCAAGAATAAAAATTACGTGAAAACTTCATAATTAACAAATATTATTTCTTTATACTCAATAATCTATTACTGGTAAAACTCTTTAATATTAATTAGTTTTATTTCAATAATTAATTTACGGTCCAGTTTTGGTGGCTCAGAAGTCCGATAAGGCCCCAGGTAATTGCTGCTTTAGTCACCATTCCTTTTAGAAGATTTTCGTTCGGTAAACTTCATTTCTTTAGCTAAATCTGGATATTCGTTTCTAACCCATTCAATAATTTCATATTCATACCTACTTTTTTTTGGTACATCATGTAAAAAGTTTAATAAAGATCTTATCGTTTTTGTTTCGGGCTTAAATCCGTTATTCTTCAATTCATTCATTAAGACATTTTTAGCTTCATCAAATAATTGATTACGAGCTAATGCTTCAATATATGAATGATAATTATTAAGATTTAAAGGAAATTTCTTGTCTTGAAGATATTTCCAAATATTTAAAATTCTATAAACAACTCTTCCATAACCACACGAATCTAGAATTATCGATACTGTAGAATTATCAATTGGTAGCTCGCCAATTATTAATAAATCCCAAATCAAAAGAACTTGGTGTATATGACCACATCTATTATAAGCGTCCATTAAAGAATTGTAAATCCCTATATCTAATTCAACATTAATATCCATTCTAACTAAATTATGTACATTTCTTACACCATCATAATTGTATGCTTGTCCTAGTCCAGTTATAAGGGATGTATAAGTGATTACATTAGGTTTTATCTTTGATCTTCGCATTTCGACAAAGATTCTTAGTGCTTCAGCTGTTCGTCTCATTTTAACGAAAGTGTCTAACATGGTTGTGTATGCTTGAGTATCTAGCTGGATTCCTGATTGTTTAACTTCGTAATAAAATTGTATTGCTTCTTCGGCTTTATCGGCTTGAATAATTGCTTTTATCATATTGGTGAATGTGATGACATCTATCATCCCCCCTTGATTGATGAGTGCATTGTATATCTCAAATGCCCCGTTAATATCAGGTTTTTTAGCATAAGCATTAATAAGATCGTTATATATTTTGTGATCTATATTTATTTTATTATCAACTATCCCTTGCAAGAAGATTTTAGTTAACTTTAGATCACCCTTAAAATTTTGAAAAAGTTTATAGAAAATCCGAGATTTATGTTCAATTGACTCTTCCATTGAAATCATCTTTCGTAATAATTCTAACGCTTGGTTTGTTTTTCCTGATATTACTTGTGCAGGTATGACAATAGAAAAAGTAACCGAATTTGGCTGTATTCCTTTATCTAACATCTGCTGATAAAGTCCCGAAACTTTGTTTGTATCACCTTCTTTAATCCACATTTCCATCAATATATTGAATGTGGCGATATTAGGTTCAATGTCATTACGTATTACTTCCTCATATAAATCTACAACCTTTTTCGAATGTTCATTTGAACGCAAGTTCGTTCTCATTAGCTCGTTATAGGCTACAATATCTAATTTCGCACCGTTCTTTGTAATAGTATTTACCAATCTCTGTCGTATTGAAAAAATAAAACCATTTCGAATAGTGACTGCTCTTTTCTGTGATGATAAAACTAGGTAATGTGTAAAAAACTTTAACATCTTTTTAGTGAATAGTAAATTGATTATCAGAAAAATTCAATACTTGTGTCATGTTATCACGTGATAATTTTGCATCTTTTGAAGACGGACAAGCTACGGACAGTTCTTAGGGACAGTTTAAATCACGTGAATAGTTGTTAGGGACAGTTAAGGTTTAGTGGTTTTAGCAATATCACGTGAATTTGACTGTACATACTGTCTGCGTTTTGAAGAGTGCGAATTATGCAAATTAGGGTATGAATATCACTACGTAGTCCAAATATTCGAGAAAAAAGGTTAATTTCACCATTATTGCCATCAATCCTTTAAATATTAACTAATTCAAAAATAAAATAAAAATCAATATTGACATTTTACAATCCTTACCAGTGACGTTACTTGATCAATTTGCGGAGAGTCTATGGACAGTTCTTAGGGACAGTGAGATTCACGTGATATTACTAAAACCACTAACCCTAACTAACTATCCACGTGACTTGAACTGTCCGTAAGAACTGTCCGTAAGAACTGTCCTTAAGTCCGATAGTTTTTTATTAGTCCTATCCTTTGTCTAGTTAGCTTAGTCTTAAGTCCCAATTAGCCTTAAATTAATGCCATATGTCCAAAATAATTTTGGACTTATGTCCAATTAGCCGAACAACACTTATTTCTTATACGTACGTAGTATAATTGTCAATTTTATGTAATTATGGAGGGTCTAACTATATTAAATTTAATTGAGTACGTACGTATAACAAACTATTAAATAGTAAATTTCTGTAAAGATCTCTTTTTTTGACTATGATTCCCTAAAAATGGTTATATAATTGTCATTATGTATGTACGTATAACGATAACTAATATGTATAAGGTGTCACATTACGTAGATTCGAAAAAGATCTTGTACGTACGTATTCTGCAAATTATTAAAATTATTTGTTTGATAATTAAAAATAGCAACTAATTAACTCTATGTACAACAGGAAACAACCAGAATGGATGTAGTGTAGATTTTGCAAGTCATAATTTATTCTTTGAATATACAAGTAATTAAGCAAGGATTGTATGTTCGAGACAAAGATATAATGACACAACGAGAAGTCATAAAGCGTCAGGAAATAGAAACTACATCGCTTACAGGAACCACCTCCTTTCCTACCTCACGAGAAGCTATCACCACGCGAGCAAATCTAACAGCCTTAAATGCAATACAGACGAATATTGTACCAATTCCAGTAGCTGTAAACTCGGCGCCTCCAGTAATAATTACTCCATATGTAACCGTGACTGTTCCAGTCTTTACAGATAGGATAATAACAACAACACCTTCTGTTTCCAATACCCCAGATTCAAGTTCTCCGCAAGCAATTATACTTGCAGCATCTGTTTTGAGTTCAGTTGGAATAATAACGATCTTAGGCATTATAGTTTTATGTTGGTTCAGAAGAGGAGAAAAAAGAAAATTTGAAAGGGATGAAGTATCTCAAATACATGATGATGAAGTTATACTAAGAAGAAGTAGAAGGGATAATTTTGACGGATCAGTTGATCAAAGCGATGATTTCGTAACCTATAGACCAAGAGATCCTGATGATGAACAATTGCCTAGTTACGCTGAAGCTGTTGTAAGAGGAAGAGCAAGCTTACAAGGACAATATTAAAAAAAGAAAAAAAGGCCAAACGGCTTATATTGACATTATTGTCATTTTATATTATTAGAACTTCCATAGATCTATTTAATAGTAATGAGTCTTTATTTTTAAACAGAAAAGAGCAAAAAAAAAAAAAAATAGAATTCATTTTGATACCGTTTGAGATAAGGCTTAAGTGAGTACATTAGTCTTTTTTTTTTCTAAGTTCGTTTTAAGGTACTACTTATTTATCTTTGATGATTTTTTGTCAAATACAGATACCAGATTGAGACATTCAATGCAGTAAAAAAAAACTCGTTGAAATTTGTTGTTTCAACTAGTCTCTACTATTAAGATTACTACCCACTCATTTCATTACAACACATTACAATACCATTCTTAATCGAGACCTTAATTTGATAACCCATTATGAATAAGATTTATTATTCAACATCCCTATTACAAATCCTTTTTATCATATATTTATTTAAAAGACTATCAAATAATTCTTAATATTTTAGAATTCAAACGACTTCTATTTTTGATATATAAACAATTAAAATTATTTGTAAATTAATATTTTAGTGTAGGATCTTTACACATCCATAAAGCTGGTCTTTTGTTAATAACTAAAATTAAAATTACTTTCGAAAATAAAAAGACACTTAGTCGGAATTTTTATCAACTACCTTTGGTGTTGATAAGGGCAGACCTACCGAATTAATTGCAATTTTGGGTGTGATAAATCATTTGCGTGACGAATAAAGATTAAATAATATAATAATTAGTAAATACTTATTTGTCACATAAAATGGTTCATCACCCCATATGGCTAATGGCCAAAGTAAAAAAAAAACATTGCGGGACTTAAATCTTAATCACGTGACTCGTTCGCAATTATTTCTCGACCCATTGTTAAACAACAGGTAACGTAATTCACGTGACGCGAGACGGATTGAACATCCAAGTTTTTATAATATATATTAACTTGCCTGATTTAAATATATCTGGAAAAATTAAGGGATAATTTGAGCTTGAAGCATTGCCCAAAAGCATATCTGACATCGAAATTTATTAAACGAGTAAACATTACTTTTTGAAATTTAACAGCACCATTTCCTATTATAAGAACGTGTAAATTCAACACTTAAAATTGATTATAATTTGTAGGCGTAATGTTTGATTACGCAAATTGATGAATTTTCTTATAGTCACGCCTTTAAATCAAGCGAACAAAATAAATTCGTTTATTAATCAAATTTCATAAACCAATAAAATGTCTAATGTAAACCAGATTAAAATTGAATTAGAATAGAATATTTGTCCGGGTCTAATACTACTATTAACTAATGTAAACTATTAAGAATTTATTCTGTTATAATTCTTTTGGTTGGTTGAATAGATCGAATAGAACAGTTCAGTTACTGATCACCGAGTTATACACTAGCCCTGATTTTAGATCCCCATCTTCTGCCCATTTTGTTTGGCTAACCCTAACGTCAATTTTGTCCTAAAAAAATGTTAAAATAGTACTAAATGCCTTAAACGAAAATTTGCCATAAACTTAAAAAAATAAAATACCTGCACGTAGAACATTCTTCTAACGGTTTACAGAATACTTTATACAATACCAATGGTCAAGGAAAATATCTTGTTTTGTACACATTCAACTGGAATAAAGTCAAATTAAGGATACTTGACAAACAAACTGAGCATACATATCCTACGTCAATAATCTTTTTGTGACAGAAACAAGCTGCCCCAAAATCCACTTTTTCCTCCCCTGGCAAACAAAGGTATTTTTTGTTGTACCGATCAGGTAGAAACGCAATCTAATATATTACATATAAACATTAAATCAAAGCTTGTATTTATTACCAGTTTAATTAAATTGAACATACCATTAAGAATTGTAATAATCCTTGGGCTTTGTCAAGCTTCAGATACTTTCCACCAGTTATATGCGATGCTTGTTGCAAGAATACCGGTGTGTCTTTTCCGTAGACTTTGCAAACATCAATGGGAATGCACTAATCATTTCAAAGAAAGTCAATGATAGTAACCAAATTAGTATCGCCAAATGAAGCATAGAAATTTTATCGTCATTTCATTTGGCTCAAATTCGATAACAAACATGATATTTGTGATAAAAGACTAACCAACTTTTGTGCAGAAAAAATGCAGTTCATTATAGATATGTACTGATAAGGAGAATCTGGGGACACTGATATGATCAGTATACGAGATTTTACATGACCGACTTCATCAGCTTTTGTAATACGATTAATGTCTATCAACGATGGTCAAGGATAAAGATATCAACATAATCATATACCGTTTAATACTGCTTGTAATACTCCCATAAAATAATATCACCCATAATTAAGTTCCAGTTATTATTTTTCACCATATCTGTCATCCTAATTCTGGAGTAATATTCAGAGTACAGTTGCATTAGTACCTCCGGGCATTAACCAGATTAAAAAAATATGAAGGGTTGAATAAAATTCTGGGTACTATAAGCGGTACTAAACGGCATATTTGTTGTTTTGTAAATTGCGAGATGAATTAAGCCAATAAATCAAGCAGTAAGGATACAACATAATGCCATCGATAGTGCTCCCGCGATCATGGAACTTGCTGTTTCATATGATAAAGGTTCAGAAATTATTTTAATGATAACATTCTAATATACAAAGTTACCAAACCTTTATCAGGACAATTATCTGGTATATCAGCATCTTCGAATAATGCACAAATGTTTGCTATTACTTTTTCATCAATCACCCGAAACTTTTGGTACATATTAGGAAAGATCGTTTTATCAGAATTTTCAGATGTCGGTATTGGATATAGGAATTTACTACAATTTGTCAGTTAGAAACCATCGAGAAGAATGTTAAATGTGAATTGATGTTACTGATCAGATATATTTTTAGTTACCCATACCTGACACCAATATGACTTGCAATGATTGCAACATCGTTATCATGTTTTAGAGCTAAATGAGCGTTGATGAACACCAAAAGGTGGCGTAAAGCCTCTTTCAACGGCAAAACTGACTGCGACTGCTTCCATACCAACGGATTGGTATCAATTATCAACACGAGAAGGTTGGCATCCTCTGGTTAGAAAAATGGGAATGAATATCAGGTTTACGTGATAGTCTAGTAAAGAGTGACTTGGAATGTTACCGTCAACCTTCATTTACGGTCGCGGTATCCTTCAAGACACTCATGACGCTATAATGGGTGTCGAAAATATTTTACTCTTGGCGAAAATGATTTTTGTAAATAATTTAGCACGTATCTGTACGTATCATTAGGGTGATCATCAAACTAATAAAATCAAACATATTTGGGGTCGCATATGATAATTTTTTTTTATGAAAATCCGAAATTACTGCGGATAATAGTAACTTTCGGTACAGTTTTCTTTCGAACTGGTATAATAGTTACTAATTTAATTTTTTTTAAAAGATAGTGCACTTCGTATAATTTAATGTAATAGAGGCAATTTTTCGATTTAATCTGTTTTATAACTAGTAAATTCTTTAACAATTTGAATATGCTTTAACCGAATTTGGCGAACATAAAGCTATTGAAATTTGTAAAACTGAGTCTATTGTTGAAAAGAGCATAATAAAAGCTATCGATTAAAAAAAAAAAATGATATAATAAAATTATATCTTTCGCTCAAAAAGTGTACCTATATTCGTTGTTTTAAAAAAATTTTACTAAAGTGCAAATTAAAACAATGCCGCGTATTAATACAAAATCTAAACAACGGCTGCACCTAAAAGATGCACGAAAAAAAAGTCAATTGACAAAAAAAAAGGTTGTAAATATCGTTGAGGCTAGTCATAATGATAGCAATAGTAGCGATATATTATCAAATTTAGTAACGACCACATCACCAAGCCCACATATAGAATCATCAAGCCCACATATAGAGTCATTGAGCCCACATATAGAATCACATATAGAATCGTCAAGTCTGCATATAGAAGTTGATATTCATCAACAAAAAATTGACGAACTTGTAAAGTGTGCAATTGATTTGCCAAATTCAATTCTTGTAACATTTATAACTATAATTAAAAAAATCACTCAAGATCAATTGCATCAATCTCAATATTTAGAAAAATGGAATAATTTATTAAATGTTATTAAAAATATGGATAATGATGAGTTAAGTCTTGGTGTTTCATTATTAAATATTATGAGATATAGGAACGGGCCTAAAGCTGGCAAAATTTTTTCAAAATATTTGCAGCAAAAAGCTTATAATTTAATATATTGTAGTAAACATGTCAAATCTAAAAGATCATTTGTTCAGAAACTTAATCATTTGCAAAGAAATAATAAATTCTTACATGGTAAAATCGGAAAATATAAACAAATACATAAAAAAAAAATTTCACAAATCCGTTCTGCAGCTCGTAAAACACCTATGATAATGAATAAGCAATTAAAATCAGTTATTAAAGATCAACTTATGATGAATAAAAAGCAGTATAGTGCTAAAATGGTTTTTATGGCAACACAAGTTTGTGAAATTGGAGAGATGTCATATCGATCTGCTGTTAGTTGTACAAAAAAAGTAATAGAGTGGCTAATTGACGAGGAACCAGATAAATGGTTTTCTGTTAGCACACTTGTCGGATGGTATCAAGACGTATCCAATATTCACATAATTCAACAATGTGCTATTGTTAAAGCTTCCAAATGGTTTACTTTTGGAATTATGGCAGATGAATCAACGCGTGGTGATAATAAAGTTTTCGTTATTTGTTTTATGTACTAGGATCTAATTAATAACGAACTAAAAGTTACTTTATTAGAACTTGAAAATTTAGCTCAATGTACTGGAGCATTAATTGCACATACAGTTATTAAATCATGTAATCAGCATCAGTTAGATCTGACTAAGTGCTTAACTTGGATGACTGATAATACAGCATATATGTCAGGTCATAAAAATGGTGCTGTAACACTATTTAATAAGGAAATTAATTCAAGATCATTTCGAATTTCTTGTGAACTTCATGCGCCACATATAATGATGATCAATTTTGAAAATATTGTATTTTGAAAATTAAAAGTTGAGAAAGGATTTTCTACTCAAAAACATCCTTTTAATTTCCTTTACCTTATTTGGAAATTGCATAACGGCTATGATGAAAGTAATAAGGATAACCCAATAAATATGAAATCATCATATATATTCGATTTATATTTTAAGCTTTTTGGTATTCATTCAACTAAGTTTCAAAAACCTTTACGCCAATGGTGGTTATATAAGTTACAAGCAACAAGGCAATTAATAGAAAGAAGAGAATATATAGAAAAATTTATTTCTTGGATCTTAAATAAATTAAAATTACAAAAAAAAGTACCTAAATCATATATAGAAAAATGGGAACTCCTTCAGCAGTAGCTTACAGATCCAGATTTAAAAATACAAATTGAATGTCTTGTAAAATTTGAAGATCAAATTTACGAGCCAATTATGAATTTTCTTATTGGATCTAACAAAAAACTACGAATTCTTCAATCTAATAGGCAACTATTACTACTTTCATCTGGTTAACGATCCCATGAAATGTCAGATGCTGTTCTTAAATGGTTGGGAACTTTATATAGAATTAAAGATAATCTCAGTTTATTTTTTTATATAGAATTATGGAATGCTATTGATATTTTAGATGATGAGAGTTTTGAAATTTTTTTTAATAATTTAATACTTGGTATTAATAAGGCTACGGATTCTTTAGAAACTTGGATGGGTATGTGGCTTTACCTTCTATTAAGTATTTGCCAATTAGGTGGCAACTATGACCATGAATTTGCTAGAAGCTATTTGCATATAAAATTTAAAAGATGATGGGTTCAAGTTCCTAGTCTTAAAGAGTTGTGTTATACAACTCTTTTAGAATCTAATATCAAACAGTTTAATTTTGACGATTTTGGTTTGTCATAAGCAATAGAAGATCCATTATTTTTAAAAGAGGTATTAGATTTTGCTAACTCTGATAAATTACCAATTCATACGTTTTCTTTACTATACGAATTTGTCAAATGTCAAATTTATTATATCATTATTCATCAGCAGCAGGTCAAGGGTTTATTTAATAAGTATGACCTCAAGTATCATACGAACATGAATATCAAAACTAAAGAAGCAAAACTACACCTTTCAGGAGTTAAACAAATATCTATATCGGATGAAGAATTAGTAGTTCAAAGAAAAAATAGAAAGAGAAAATTAAATGAAAAGAGTAATGAGAAACAGGAAATGTTTGGTGAAATAGAAGCAGGAAAATTGTTCAATAATTTGTTCACTAAATAAAGAAAACAATTTTGCGAAAGTAAATTTTCTGAAATTTCTGAAATTACTAAAATGCTGACAAAAAATCCTCACTAATAAATAATATATGTAACCCCAATTATGGTTTGATTTACCGATTTGATGAAAACCCTAATGTATCATGGATACATAGACAGAAGTTTGTTTGATTGGTTAATTTTTATAGATCTACCTGTGATTTTCCATGATTATTAACCAATCAAATTGCACAATTTGTAAAAATTTTATCGTTTAATATTGTTAATATCGAAAATAAAAAAAATGCAAAGAAGTTTACAAACTAATAAATACACACAAAAGAATTTATTACATATGTTTAGAGAATAGATAGATACGCGTAGAATGAGACAAATATGATATTTATTACTATGTAGTAAACCTAAAATCATTGAAGAATCTGCAATATACAATATAATCTAAAAATTTTATAATTAACAATCCCAAACCTACTAAAAGAGCGAACCAAACTTAAACATTAAACCTGGATCTTTTTATCATTAAAGAACTAACTTGTACCTATTCAAATTAAACAAAATTTATTTAATATAACATAATAAAATTTTTAAACAAAAATATTTATAGTCACCTCTTGCAAGAACTAATAGATGAGATATATTTTATTATATTTTGCCTTTTAAGCAAAGCTCATCAGAAGTGAGATCTTTCTGCATAGTGAATATTGAAAGTACTTTGAAGCTACAAATAGATCTTGGAATGATTTTTATTAGTGCTGTATTAAGATGTTCTGTTTTGAAAAAGTACTTTAAAACTAACTTTAAGCTTTTTTCTTTACTCATTTTAAAAAAAGTCGTTACTAAGCTAATGCCTCTTGAATTTTAGATTATAAAAGATTATTTTTAAAGGTGGTTTTCCAGCACTCAAATGAAGTAATATATGTAAAAAAAGTTTCTTTTTTATCTGTAAAACGTTATGTTCTTAAAAAGTACTTTAAAGTGTATAAATAAGTTACCTGGGCAATTAATTTGCATCAGCCAATCAAACAAACTTCTGCCTATGTTATGAAACTGCCTTCTGCATTTTAATAAAAAAATTTCTCGTATAAGCTATGCTTTTCCTTATCCTTAATCCTATTACTCCACTTAATTCGATTGTTTTGATTTCACATTACACCTGATCCTTAGATCTAATTTGCCAACAATCATGTGCCATGAAATTTTTTGAATATAAATCTTCATGGTTCTTAATTACGTAACTGTTTGTTTTTTGTTTTTTTTTATGTTTTTGTCAGAGTTATTAGAGTCTTAAAGAATTCAAACTTTGTTAAGAGTTTTGACCTTCATCAGGAGTTTGTTTTTACTGGAATTTTGTCTTTCAATTTTTATATTTTATTTTTGAATAAAGAAGTTTTTATAATATTTGGTAAGTTTGATCATTTTAAAAGCATCAATTGTCTTTTTCATTGAATATTTTTTTAGAAGCAAGAAAGTTTAGATTTGTAGTAAATGAAATTAAATCTAACAAGCTAAGCTTGAAAACCTATGTAAATTCTGCTTGGTTTTTTAAAAATATTTATTGTTTAAAATTAATACTTGTTTAGAATTATGACAAAGTAATTTGTTATAACTTAGTAGTTTGGAGTTTAAATTATGCTCTAAGCATCCTTTTAAACTCTACAAAGTTTAAACTATACTTAAAACATTCTTTTGTATTATCTACTTTTACTAAACTTATTTTGATAACTTATGTTTTTTTTTGTTTTTTTTATATTTAAGCTTTGTTGAAAACAAAATTGTCTTTGTAAATTTAGACAAGATAAAAAATTTGCTAATTTTAGTAGCAGTTTCAAGTATATAAAATAATATTGTAATAATTATATTGTAACTATTAGTCATAAGATATTTTAATAAAAAATTATATTAAATATATTTATATTAGATTAAAATATATAAAAAATATAAAATTTAACTATTTACTTTATTTTATTTTTTTTTTTTAGTTTGGTGATAATGCTAATTGGTTTATTAGCTTTAATTTAATATAATATAATTTACAATTACATTTTTAGAATCAGTTATTACTAGTACTATATACTATTTAATTTTATACAACTAACTTTATTTGGTTACCTATATAGTATCTAAATGTATGTTCATTGCATGTTTGCACACAGTTATCTTAACAACCACTTGTGGTTAGGGCATATCATTAAACTATTATACAGACAAAGATATCTACCAAACTTAATACAGTATCCCAAATACCAAGAATACTGTCTTCTGTAAATCATATTTATATATCCTACTTACATATTTTATCTGGTCTTGTTTCTTCTGCCTCTTAATTTAACTATATCTAGTATTATCTTATTCTCCACATTTTTCATCTTTTTATCACTATACTATTTCCAAATTGGTCCTATTCAGGTATATTTGATTCTTATAATCTTCTTATCTTTGGTATATCTGTAATTGATTCCACTAAGATGTTCTAATAATAGTTTAGGATCTGCAAAAAACTATATCTTAAGTCAGATCTGCTATTGTCATTGGTCTTTTTAACCAATCTGTATCTTAAGTCAGATTTGCTGCTATCATTTCTGCAGATGCCACAGGTCTTAATATCATATAGTAACTTGATGCTATATTTAATTTCCAATATGATGCTTTCTTCTATAATAGGACTAAAACTTATTGTAATTACAAATAAAACAATTCTGGTTATATCTAGAGAGTTCATCTGATTCTAGTGATACTATACTACCATATATTGCAAGCTTTTAACTTATTCAATAATATCTGCAGAACAATTCTGGTTATGCTTCAGGAAGTTATACTAACCCTAGTGATGCTATATTACCTTGTAGATTTTATCTTATATTGGTTGGTTAATCCCAATCTTGTTTGTTATAGACTTTATATAAGTATGACCAGAAATCCAATTTGGTACTTTTATATTATACAAAGAAGTTATAAGCTAATCTCCAAGATTTTTTCTTTCTATAATTAGATTATTTGACTATGTTAGAAATGCTTCTAATTTTTGATTAGACCAATTCTTTATCACAGTCTGTCCTCATGTTCACTACTTTTCTTACTATTTTAGTCTTAGTTATTTTCAAAATACTCTTCCAATCAAATTCTTTTCTTGAATTCTAATTAAAACTTATTTGCACAATCTGTTAATTATCCTTCTAAGCAAGTATTCTACAAGTTGAATATGTGATATTGATATTGTTTATATTAGAAGGTATAAGAATGTTGATGCTATCCTAGCCTAAATGACTTACATGTGCAATCTTTCTATAATCATAACCTTTTGTAACAATTGCTTGTTATGCATAGTGCCTACATTTCACAATTGGGTCTCTTTCTGGGAATTCCTATTTCCATTATTGTACTATACTTAGACTTTACTACAGGGCTTCACATTCAATTAAAGGCTTTTTATTAGATTACAGAAGTAAAAATTTTTTAATTTTGTCTTTAGCTAGACTTGAACTGTTGACCTTGAGTATAAAAGGTATGAGAGCTTAATCACTAAACTATAAGATCTATACCTCTTTATTTACTTTATTATAAAGATATTTTTTTTATTATTATTATACTATTAAATACAAATTACATTGTACAGAATATAAATGATTTAACTGTTTATAATATTTATTACTCATTTAATTATATTGATATAATATAAATAAATGATTAAATGCAGTTAAATAAATAACAGTTTCAATTTATATTAAAAATAAAGATATTATTTGTATATACAAACAAGTGAGATGCTTGTCTATGTACTGAAAGTTTTTGTTTCAATCAATATGACTAATCAGATTTTTGAAATCAGTATGATTTCATGTTGGTAGCAGAGATCAGAACCAGTTAATAAAATTTGGATTAACTTAAACAGTTATTTGTCTTATAGCAATCTACATCATATGCCTAGTAATATGTTATTTATATATTAATCAAATTTTTTTTTTATATAAGCATATCTAGTGATTTGACTAACTGGTATAAATGATGGTATATAGTAAATTAGTACAATATGATAATGCAAATAAGGATAGACATGAGAAAATCATAATAATATATACAATTTATAAAAAAAAAAAAAATTCTTTGAAAAAGTTAATTTTTCTATAACCTCATATGAAAAAAGAATAATATTTGTACTTGCCCTAATCTTAAACATAAAAAATGATTTACTTATAAAGGATTGAGTTTTCTCTTTCATTCAGCATAAAGATATGATAAATCATTCATGTGACAAGCAAGCATTAGCTAAATAATTAATTAATATTTATTAGTCACATCTAATAATCTGTCACATCCTTGTGCCAAACAGATAATGGACTTGTAAATTAATTTTATGAACCTATGTTAATCATACACTATTAAAATTTTACTAAATCTTTGTAAGTCCATACATATATTTATATAATCATACAGATCAGCAAAAATTTATGTATAATACCTACAATTAGAAATAAACTACTGTACAATTTGCAGAATTATATAACCTGATCAAATTATATTAGCTAACTACAATTATGCTAACTAACCTGGATTCTAAAAGTCATACTACGCAATCATTCAAAAATTCTACCACATACAGTACATAATGTATTGTATATATAACACATCATTACACATACACAATAGTGCAATGACCTATATATTTACTAGATGCAATACCAATACTCTAAGTCTTCTGTTCCTGGTTTCACGTGACAACATTGCGCAGCTATTTTATTATTATTTGTAAACGTATAAGGTAAATAATGACAAAAGTTTGAACAAATTATTTTTCATTTTCGGTTTATTCATGCAAATCACAAAAAAAAAAAAAAAATATATATATATATTAATTTTTATCTCGTTTTATTACAGTTGTGTTACCTAATACTCTTTTTTTTATTTAAACGACCCTTAATTGACAAGCGAAAAAATTTTGAGCACAATTTGAGCATGCACATCGCCTCGAAAAATGCTGTTCATACGCAATCACAAGCACTTAACTAGCGCTAAAAAACTAGCACTAAAGATATAGGGTACGTTTGAAATTTGTGAAACTCAAAAATACCAAAAAAAGCAGATTTTAAAGAAGATCAATTACTTTTGAGCGTTAAATTAATGTTTTCATCAATAGCCTAAAAATAGAAAAAAAAGGTTAGAACGATCGACAAATAATGGAAAAGAAACAGGAAATGTACCTTCGCTTCAAAAGAATGCTCTTTATCATCTTGAAACCATTTAAGTGCAACTTTCAGTTTATTGGTTCTTTCAGTCAAATCCTAAAACATGTAATTTTTTAGAGAATGCAAGAGATACGACCAAATAATTATTTATAATGCCTACCTTTTTTTTATAACTTTCTAACATTGCTATACTAGCAATTTCTACTCTCCTATCATCCTAATAATAAAAATCATTTAAAAGTTTCAAGTCTTGCTGTTTGCAATATACTTCTAGTAAACTACAAGCCATAGGTTTATTATTGATGATCCTGAAAAATTCAGGAAGTGGAAGCTTTCTTTTGAAATGAAGCATTACTAAATAAACTATTAAATAATAAAGTAAAATATGATTGTTAGTTAACCGTTTTTGAATTGTAATTTATTTTGATTCTTACCTAAATCAGTATCACCGCTTTCAATCGCTTTTATTAACGCCAATTCATCTTCTTGCATGCTTATAAGAAGAGGCACCTGATCAGCTGCACGTGGCTCATAATCGAGTAGCTAAAAAAAATGTATATTTTACTTTCAGCAATTCAGAAGATAACGGCTATAATAAATAGATAACATACTCTTGTTGCTAATTTTGGTTGCCCAACTTTGTGTGCGGTTTTTGCAGTTTCAGCATAAGAAAGGCCGGGTTTGTTTGCTAGTTTTTCTACAATCATTCGACAAATAGTTTCCTCGTCATCTGTAGATTTTTTAATCTATAAAAACGAAAACAGAATATACATTATGAGGTGAGTGTTTATATATAAAAAACGAAAATTATTATACATTTGAGGCTGTAAAAACAATTCAAAGACATTACTTGCCTTCGCGCAAGCCCAATGGATGAGAACTCGATCTGTTCTCATCTTTAAATATTCACAAACTCTTAATGCTAACAAATGATGATGGCGATTTTCAATCTGTCGATTAATGCGTCTTATAATACGTATATATCTAAAATATTTTGGTAAATAAATTATCTTTCATATGTAGACACGAACGGTTTAAAAATAAATAACATTAGCTGTGTATAAGTTATTGGTATTCCAATTTCGAAATATCGTACAGAATTTAGAACCCTCAATATTTGGCACATCTCTACGAAACGATCAGAATTATACGGTTCGAGAAACGTTTTCCCAACCGCTGCCGCTTTGAGCAAACTTCGTTGCCGAACTTGGTTAAACTCGTGACCTGCAGCCTCGATACAAGCATCAACGGCTTCACTAAGTTCAGGACGAATGCTTCGTATATTTTCATCTGCTTTTGGACTTCGTTTCTAAAACAAGATGAATAAAGTATCATTTATGAAATAATGTGATCCAAATTTATCTCCGTTCAGATTTATTTTTGTCTAGATATTATGTTGCATATTTCCTTACGTCAAAATGTTCTAAAGCGTCGAATAACATTGCTGCTGGAGCAGTGGACCTATTTTGAAAGTTTCCTCGGTAACATCTATGGAACAGTAAATGTTTAGCTCACAAAGGTTAAAAGCAGTAAAAAAAAATTTTTATATGGGGTTGAGTCAATAGTAACCAAGCAAATATTTTTTAATAAAATTTTTTATTTTAAACAAGAATAACTTAACAAATATTTAATTAAATTTAATAAAAATTCTTTTAAATTAATTCTACAAGTTTATAAACTTTATTAAAAAATGTTTATCAAATTTCATTAATTTTTGTTAAGTTAATCTTGTTCAAAATTGCGAAAAATTTTATTATAAAAAATTTACTTGATTTATATCGACACACCCCATATATATATCTAAAAAACGTACTTGGAACTTTCTGTAAAAATTCGCATTTGTCACTACTAATTATGCGAACACCATCTATCTCGGGAATTAAAAATATAGAATCATAAGGGTATCTAATCCAATCACCATATGGACCGACCATTAAGAGAAGTTGGTCCCAATATAAAACAACCGAATCAGTACCACACCTACGTACAAAAATTGATTGATTCGTAAGAATTAATTAATTGGCCT
>CAJVQA010002496.1:0-21807 GCA_910591915.1 Cetraspora pellucida | reverse complement strand
TATACTATATATTAAAGATATACTAAAATTGTAAAATACAAAATAAAAACTACATGCAAGAATTAAAGCTCAGACAATTTTATCTGTGATCTAAACTGAGAGAATTTGTATTAAAATCTATAACATTATATATAAAATATAGAAATCAGCATTTCTAACTATTTAAGTTAAATTCTTATTAATTTAACATCTTTTAGTTATCTAATAAAAGTTGTAGAGCTAGTTTTTGCAATTCTAATGATAATAAGATTGGTAAAATTAGTTAAATATATAGAAAGTTATAAGTAGTTTAAGTTTAATTTTTTTTTATAAACTATAGGAATTGTAATTTTTTTTTTTTTAAATATTAAGATAAGTACTTGTGACCTAGAATTTTATTGATAGTATATTTGGTAATGGTTGCATTACAACCACAGAAGGCAACTATGAAGAGAGTATACAACTAGCTATTTGTACAACTTTAGTCATTATCTAATTTAAGTAGTCTACTTGAAGGTTCTAAACTAGCTGTCATACCTAAAACCCACTTGTAGGTTCCCTATTTAACTACTCTGTTTCTGTATCTACCCATCTACCTCTGCCTACCAATGATTTTAGCCAATGCTGATAAAAATATGCCATGGCCACTAAGTCTTTAAAGCAGTTTACTCATATAGAGAACCTTTAATCTTGTACTAAACCTTTCAAAATCTTCTGTATCCTATTCTTACAGCTGACCTAGTATCACTATGGCTAAGACCAATACTAATGGTTAGGGTGTACTATTAAACTGCTATGCCCTTGTAGAGTTCATCCCAACCCTGGTACTGACTTTATAACATATCCTTACTACTTTGATATTCAATTCAAGTTTTATTAAGCTGCTATTCCAGATAGCCTGAAAAGGTAGAATGAGACTGTACCTCTGGTTTACATATTTGCTAGCATATACTCTTTCCTTCTGAAACTTGAAAATTCTAGCAGCCTAATTGGTTTATCTGGTTCCTTCTTAAAGACTGATACATTTGTTCAGTTTCACAAGTTCTAGCTCTGTTTTATAAGTCTAGTCTTTACAATAGCACTATTGAAGGTTTAAGTTACTTCTTTACTCAGATTTTCCAAGTAGGCTTCTGTCTTCCTATCTGGTTTTCATGATTTACATGACCTAAGAACTTATTTTGGGTTTACATTGCCTAGTACTAGTTTGTGTTCCCTTATACAACATTGTACAAGTGCCTAGACCTTTCCGTTATACTGATATAACACAGGTTACAGGTATCATATCTCAACTAATCATAGAAAACAGTTAGCCATAATACAAAAGGAATTGCAAATTTTTACTGTCACTGGAATTTGAACTTTAGATTTGCCATTTGGGGGTTAACAACCTATTCATTTTACTAAGTTGTCACATCTCTAATTGTGATTTCTGTATTAATATATTTTAATATATTTTAATATAAAAATCTTTTTTAGTTTTTATTCTCTTTTTATCATAAATTGTCAATTAAGTTATATTTCCAATTAAGGTCTTTTAGTATTGAGTATATTTGTTACATTTTCTATTTTCTAAATATCATTTCTATCTTGATATATATTTCTACAAATCTTTTTAAGATTTTCTGTATCTGGCTGCTATCTGTTTTGATTAATGTATAAGTAATCTCTAAAATACCAGATGCTATGTTATTTTTAAAATCTGATAACATTTTTAGCCATTCTTTTTTTGAAATATTCTGGTTTAATTGATTATATCAGGCTTTATTGATTTTTTCTTTAGGTTGATAAATCTTTGCCTATTTATTCTTCATTTTATAACTTTAGAAGTTTTATGCTTGAAATTGCTATTAAAAGTATGATTTGGTTTTTTTCTAACACTATATATAGATCTGTTATAAGTACTCTACTTAGGTCTTCTTGCTCAATAAGTCTGTTTATTTTAATTTTTTTAATTGATTTGTCTAACAAACTTATTAATATTTTTTCTTGCTTGCTATTAATCATTAGCATTTTTTTTTGGTGTTTTGTTCTATTTTTTTTAACTGTTGTTTTTCTAATTCTTTTGCTCTTCTCTTATATAGAATCTTTTACCAACCTCACAAAACTGTAATTATTTCTTTTGTTTATATTTTTGCAATTATTTCAATATTAGTTCTATGCTATTCATTTATATATTTTGTTGTATTATTAAAATTATTTATATTTTCTGAAATCAAACTTAGTTTAATATTTTTTTTTTCTAAGCTTATTTATCTTCTTAATTATGATAATGATTTTTTAATTCAGACTTTTTCAATTTATTGTTGTTTTTATTAGTAGCAATATTAAGAATTTCTTCTTAGATATAGACTTTTTTGCTACTTTTAATATACTTTTGCTTATAATTTTCTATATTTTATCTAAATTTTCTTTTAACTTATCTGCATATTTTATATTGCTCTTTTTTGTTCTTTGTAATAGATTTTTGTTTTTAAGCATTTTGTCTAATTCTTTTTTATATTTTTCTTAGTCTTCTTTGGATACTTTCTTATATAAAAAAATTGTTTAATATTGTTTAAACTTCTTAAGGTTTGCCACTTTGTGCAAGGCTATTATATGATTTAACTTTATTCTTGCTATCATTGCACTATGGTTACTATTTGTGTAGCTAGACATATCTTGAATTTTTGTATTACTAAAACTATTTGTCAGCTTTTCTATTATTCAAATTTGTTTAATTCTTGTACTAAATTCTCTATTTGTTTATGAAAATTCTTTGCTTTTTGGGTTTTTTTTAATTTATAAAAGTCTTTAAAATCTTGTTTTATTAATTAATTTAGAATTGGTTCTTTTTAAACAAACTGCATTTTACATTTTTAAACCTATTTAGCTCTAGATTCACAATGCAGTTTAGGTCTTTTATAATTACTATTTGTGTCTTATATGTTCTTTTAATATATCTTTGCATAATTGCTTTATAGATCTTTTTTTGTTTTTCTTTGTTATTAGATATCATATATATTATTATAATCATAAATTCTAGTTGTTTAAATATAAAGTTTGCTACTATTATATACTCATTGACTTTATCTATTTGGTTTAGATGCCTTTTCATCTTTTGTCTAGCAAAATTCTTATATCTAAGCTTTTCTTCTTTAATAAACTTGCTTTTAATCAAAATCTTCTATATCTATTTAAATTTTTTTTTTTTTTTTTAATCTTAAGTAGTTATGCTAATACTTTATTAAGATTTTTTTTTTTTGTTAAAGTGATCTCTTTGGTCTTTTGACTTTTATTAATCACTTATCAGTATTGTAGTTCAATGAACTACTACAGAAAAGCATATAATTAGCTGCATATATAACTTTTTTATATTATCTGTTTAAAGAGTTTGCCTGAAGGTTTCTTACTAATTGTCATATCTAACATCTCTGCTTGGATGTTCCACTTTAAACCCTCTAAACCTGTAACTTGTATTAACTTACAAGGTCATACTCAGATGCTCAGATTATTGTTTTAATCTTAGAACTAATTTATTCTTAAGATAAATCTTTCAAAGCCTTCAGTATTAATTTTTATAGCTAATTTAGGTATCACTATAGCAGAACTAACACTTGTAGTCAAAGCTTAACTATTAAACTGCTATGCCTTTGTAGAGTTTACTTAAACCCTAGCATCTATTTCACAGCATAACATTAATACTTTAATATATCTCTAAATTTTTCAGACTTCTAATCCAAATAGCTCATATAGAACTACAACTAGTCTATTAGTATATTAGGTTGGTTCAATATTTTTTCCTCTGGTTTATTTCAGCAGTCTGGTTAGTAATACCTCCAAATCTTCCAATCCAAAAGTTCTTGCCTATCTGGTTACAAAGACCTAGATATCTATTTCTCTGAGCTAGCCTTTACAGTAGTACTATTGAAGATTTAGCTACCTCTCTACTTAGGTTTTTCCAAATAGACTTCTTGTTACTCAATTTTAACAGATTTACACAAGCACAAGAACTTATCTAGTGTTTGTACTACCTAGTTGTCAGTTTGCATTATTCTGTATAACTCCAATATTGCATAAATGCTCTATGATCTGCTAGTCATGCTGATGTAACCACTATTACAGATATCCTAATCTAATTATTAGTAACAGTTGCTATAATATGAATATTATATAGATGATTATCTAAATTTTTGTTGTCAATGGAATTTGAACACCCAATCTACTACTTGAAGAGTTGACAATCTGACTATTTTACTAAGTTACCACACCCTTTTATTAAGTTTCTTGAAACTATATACATTTATAATTATATAAAATTTCCTAATACTCAAGTCTAGCATCACTTGGCCATCTTATTAGTACTTAAGTGCAATTTGTTGCACTATCTTAGTTAGAGATAGACTGTTTATTTAACTACTTAAAGCTATATCAGAAAGGTTTTCTCTTTTTTGTAACAAGCATATTAATTGTTTTTCAAACTTTTTTTTTCATTTGGTTTATTTTTTTCATTTTTATTTTTATTTTTTTTTTCTTTGTTGTCTTATTCTTTTTTGTTCTTTTTTTTAATCTTCTTTTAGTTCAAGTACCTTTTTTCATTTTGCTTGTTATATTAATTTTCTTTTCTCATTCTTGTACTTTTTACATTAAACTTTTCATACTTGGTTGTAAAATATATTTTATACTAAGGAGTATGATAATCTAGTGAAGTAGTCAGATTGTTAACCCTCAAGTAACAGATTTATAGTTCAAATCCTAGTGTTAATGGAAAATTTGAAAATTCTTTTTGTGTTATAATTAACTGTCTCTTGCAATTGGTTGAAATAAGACACCTGTTATCTATGTCACATCAGCATTACTGGCAGGTTATATGTCATTTGTGTAACAGTTATATAACATTGTTTTTTGAAACAAGATCTGTAGTTATATGAAGGAATGCAAACTGGTACTGGGTGATGCAAATCTACAATAAGTTCTCATAGCCATGTAAATCATAGAAACCAAAAGAAGAAAGATGAAAGCCCACTTGAAAGATCTAAATAGAGAGGTAACCTGAACTTTCAATGGTGCTACTATAAAAACTAGACCTATAAAACAAAGCTAGAATTTGTAAAACCAGACAAATGTGTAGTCTTTGAGATGAAATCAGATGAATCAACCAGGTTATCAAAATTGCCAGATTCCAAAGAAAAAAATTACATGTTAGCAAACATATAAACCAGAGGTGTATAGTTTCAATCTGCCTTTTCAGGCTATCTGGTTTGGCAGCTTGATGGAACTTGAATTAAATACCAAAGTAGTAGAAATATGTTATGAAGTTAATATCAGGATTGGGGTAAACTCTACAAGAGCATAGTGGTTTAATGGTACACTTTAACTACCAGTGTTGGTCTCAGTCATAGCAATACCAGGTTAGCTGTAAGAATGAGATACAGAAGATTCTGAAATATTTAATACAAGGTCAAAGATTCTTCATATAAGTGAACTGCTTTAAAGACTTAGTAGCTATAACATATTTTCACCAGCATTGGCTAGGGTTATTGGTAGGCAGAAGTAAGTAGGTAGATATAAAAACAAAGTAGTTAAATAAGGAACCTACAAGCAGGTTCCAGATATGGCAACTAGTGTAGAACCTTCAGGCAGACTACTTAAATTAGACAATGACTAAAGTTGTACAAATGGCTAATTGTATACTCTTCTTATGGTTGCCCTCTGTGGTTATAAAGCATCCATTAGTCAAATATACTATCAATAAAATTCTAAGTTGCAAGTACTTACCTTAATATTTAAAAAAAAAATATATATATATATATATATATATTCTATACTATTCTTGTTATTATATCTATGCATTTTTGTGTTACTTATCTATTTAGAATCTGACTGATTTTTTTTTCAACCTTATTTGTTGTTAGTTCTTTTATCAAAGCTCTTTTATTAGTAATTTTTTCTGTTTCTGTTTTTCTAAATAGTGCCTCATATAGCACTAGATGCAAAATTCTAACTTTTTATTTTCTTTAAGACTATTTTATGCTACTGTTTTTGCTACCTTTTGAATTCTCTTTTACAAACTTTTTTGTCCAATGCAACTTGCTAAATATGCTTAAGTTTCTTTTTTACCTTTTTGATATATTTGGCAGTCAGTCATTATATATATTTCTAATTTTCTTCTATTTAACTCTTCTAGTGTTAGTAGGCTATCCATTATGTATTTAATTATTGTTGCTCTTCTTGTACTAAGTTTCTTTGTTATGCAGTATATACCTTTTGTTCTATTCATTTTCTTTCAAAAGCTTGAACAATTATATCAAGTATTCTTAGTTTTTGGCTTTAGTGCTTGAATTGAGTTTGTTTCTCTTCAACTGACTTTAATTCTGACATTTGTAATTATTTTCAAAGAAGTTTTGTTGGTATATCAACTTTTTTATTTTTTTATTCTAAGTGGTATTTATTTTGTTACACTTAATCTTTTCTGTAAATATTGTTCTTCTACATATTGCTTTTTTTTTTGCAAATAAATCTGCTGTCATTTTACTTATTGTTACTATAACTTTTAACTTTAATTAATTCTATTTTATTGTTTTTGTTTTTAAATAAACCTACAATATTCATTATCTACATTATATATTTTTTTTTTAGAACTTTGTCATCTCCTACCTCTTAAATTGCTCTGTTAATATGCCTTAATGCTGTGAAACTATTTGTATACACTTCTATATACTTTCTCTCTAGTATAGTTAAAATTACTTACTATATTGCTGCTAATTCTGCTGTTGTTGCTAAGGGTTAACCTTCAAGTACAATGCTATTTTTTCATTTGGCCAATTTTCTTTGTTACTGACCTGTACTCAACTAATGCTCATCTTTTCTATACTATTTTTTTTCTCTTTATATAATGCTTTATCTGTATAAAGAATATATTTGTCTTTGTTTTTTATCTTGTTTTTTGTTAGAACTTTTATTAAGTAATCTGTATCTTTATTATCTAATTTTTGTTTTTTGATTAATTCTATCTCTAGTTCTTCTACTTGTTTTAGTCTAATTAAACTTTTTTCTTTTTGCATTAATCTTGTTATTGCCTTTCTCTACTAATGTTTTTGGAACTGCCTTTATATTATTGTTTTATCTTATCTACTTTTCACAATTATCTGTTATTTGTTCTATGCTGTTCTTGCACCTTTTGTATTTATTTATCTCAGTATATGTCTTACCTTCTACTTTTTGCAATTACTAATGCTTAGCTAAGATCTTTTTTTTCTTTGATATTTTACTAATTTGCTAATTGTAGTTTGGTCTATATACAATTCACACTTTTTTTCTTCTGTCTTCAGATATCTTTGTTTAGTTAATCATTAATGCCTATATGTTGTAGTCTCTAATCTTGTATTGGTTATATATTTCTATACTTGTCTGTGTTATTAACATTTTTTTCTTTTATTTTACTAAATTATTTGGCTTTTTTTTCTTTATATAACAGCCCTAGAAGACTTTTAAGCTATCTCTGCATAATTAGATTCTCTTCTTTTATATTCACAAATTGGTTTAAATATATCAGACCTTAATCATTTATTGTGCTATTACTTGCTGTTCACAATTTAACTCTAACTAAGTCCCTTATACTTATTCTATAACTATATAGTTTTCATATATGATTTTCTGTTCTGATATTTATTTTCATTTCTTTTGCTTTAACTATTATCTAACAAGCTAAGTTGTACTTCCAATACTTCATTTTTTTTGGTCTTCTTTCAGAGTTTTAAATATCTTTTATTAAGCTGCTTTCTAACATCCTTGAGCTATTCTAAGCTTTGTTAGATTATCTAGAGTGTCTTTTCTATTAAGTTTTGTAAATAAACTGCTAATTTGCTTTGTTGTTATCTTTTGACTTAGCAATTTACAGTTTTTCAGATCTTTGTACTCAATTATACAATTATTTGTTGTTTTCATCATGTTGTATTTATGTTTTGCTAAACATATTATCAGCTAATAGATTTTGTCAATCATCTTTTCTGACATTCTAGTTAACTGCAAAAAATATTCTAATTTTGAAATTATTATTATATTATTTATATATATGATCTGACTTATTGTTATTTTTTTATATTTAAAGTTTTTAACTGTTTGGCTAACTATTTCTTTTGCTTTTTTGCAAACTAGTAACTCTCTTATTCTGCTGTTTAGCCAAATTCCTAATAATTTTACAATTTTGTTTTTTTGTTCTTTTGTTATTTTACTTTGTCTAAATATGATTTCTCTATTATCCTTTTTTAGTCTAGAATTCATTATTATAAGCTTTAACTTCACTTTATTTATTTTAATATTATTTACTTTAAAGAACTTCTCTGCAATTTTAAGAATTCTTAGCAGTTGATCTTTGCTATTTGCAATCTATATAGTATTGTTTGTATAAGCAATTGCTGCTTGTCTATGTTTTGTAATACAATTAATGTTTATATTTTTTAATGTTTTTTGTTCTACTGTATAGTCTAGTAATTTATTTTTTTAAATTCTTTTCAACAGTGAATCATAGAAAAGCTATCAGATTAGTTGATAAATTACCTTTTATTGATTTATACCATCTTTTGCTATTATTTCTTCTATTAGGTTATAAGCTATAATCACTTAAGTTGTTATTTAAAAAAGAAATTAATAATATATTTTATTGTTCTTTGTAATACTTTGACTCTTCTAAGAGCCTACTTCAAGCTTTCCAATAAGACTAAATTAAATGCCTTTTTTATATCTTGTAGAAGTATCTATGTTTCTTTATTTTTCTCTTATGCTTCTTCTATTATCATATTTAGCATATATATTGGTTGCTCTGTTAAGTTGCTAGACAAATCTGCATAATTTGGTTCTTTGAGTATTTCTTTTTCTATAAATATCTTGGTCAGCCTTTTTGTTACCACCTTTGTGACTAATTTTCTAAAAATCTTAATTAATGCTATTGGTCTAATATTGTTCAGATTATATTTCCAGTCTACATCTTTTGGGATTGGATAAATTTGTGCTATTTTCTACTTTTTTGGCATTTTTTCTATTTCTAAAACCAGATTTGTGAAGACTCTGAAATTTTTTGTAATTTTTTCTCTGCTTATTTTATTAAAGTATAGCTTATGTCTAAAATTTCTGAAGCTGTATGGCTTTGAGTTCTCTTAATGTGTCTTCCTATTCTTCTTCTTCTATCTTTTCTTTTAACTTTACATATTAGAACTTTTTGATCTACTTTTTTAGATTGTATACTTTTCTTCATTCCTTAGGCATCTCTTTTAGTTTGATTCTCTGCTTTTTGAATTAATTTCTAAAATGTTTTGTCAGACTATTTAAAACAGCTTTAGGTTCTGTTATTAGACTGACTTCATCTTTATTTTAGGTTATAAATCTGTCTAAAATTATTTTTTGTATAGTTTGTTCAAAAGGCTAGCAATTATTTACCTTAAATCAATTTTTATCATCTCATATTTTTTATCTATATTCTCTTCTATCTGTTTTTTTTAAGCTTATTCTTACTCTTTTTTTCTTTTATCTTTTAAAATTTTTTGCCAGCCTTTTATGTCATTTATTTATGCTTCTGATCATTGTTTGTGTAGCTTTAATAACACTATTTCTATTTTTTTGCTAATGTCTATAAGTTTCTTGTTTATCTCTTCTTTTTTTTTTCTTTATTTTTTGGTTCTTTCTTATTTTCATCTTTTTGATTATTTGTTGTAGTTCAATTATATACTTATATTGCTGTAGTTTCTTTTAATGATGTTTTCTGTTTGCTTTTGTGTTGAATATCTTTTTTTTTGGAATTTTTATTCACTGCTTTTATTATAGTTTCTTTTATTGCATTCCATATATAATCTAGCCTATCTGTATTGCACATACTGCTTCTTCTATCTTTTTTCAATTGTTTCAATACTTTTTTTTACTCTAATTGTGCTTGAAGCTCATTAGCATATTCTTTTTAGTCTTCTTGTTTTGCTTTCTTATACAGATATATTGTTCTTATTTGGTCTTTATATTTGGTCTTTATATTTGGTTTCTGCACAGCTCTAGTTTACAATTATATGCTCTAACTATATTATCTTTGTTAATATTTTGTGGTTACTGTCTATTATACCTTTTGCTTCCTCTATTTTGACTTTTTGAAGACTAGTTGCAATTGTTTCTGACAATCAGATATAGTTAATTCTTGTTGTTGCTTCTTGACTTAACCATGTATATATCTTTTCTGTTGAATGTAAATTTCTAAAAGAGTTCATAAAATCTTGTTTTTTAAGCCAATTAAAGATTGACAGTATATCTATTTAAATCTTTCATTATAAAAAAACCTTTTTTTTTACTAATATTCAGTCTTGCCAAACCTAGTATATTAATTTTATTATTCAAGACCTATTTATATACTAGTTCTATTTTGTATTTATTGCTTTTTATACTATTAATATTATAATATATAATGTTTAAATCTATGTTGCTTCTTCTAATTGATTCTATTAATAATGCTTTTTTGTATATTAATTCTTAGTTATAGAGATCTTTTTTTCTATTTTCTGCTATTTTTGAAGCATCTACTTTCTCTACATCAAGATTCTTTAATTCAATTAAGGTGATTATTAAAAGTTATAAGCAAGATTTACTTGCCTATTGTTCAAATTGTTAAGCTTTTTAAGTATTTTTTATAATATATTTTGATGTTCTTTAATATGCTGCATAATTGATGTTTCTTCTTTGTGCTCTTTGTTGTTTTTTGTTCTTTTTTTTTGTTTTTGTTTTTCTACTTTATTTGTTTTAGGCTTAAATGATCTTTTTTTTTATATCCAAAGTTATAAATATCTTGAAAGATATATTTTTCTGTATTTTTTTGATTTAATTTATTTATCTGTTTCTTTTTGTATTGTCTTTATTTTTTTATACCAAGACAACTTGTTGTGATAATAAAAAACACTTTTTTTCTTTTGCTTTTTAACAATCTTCTTCAGATCTAAAGTAAGCAAAGCCTATGCTTCTTTTGTTGTCATTACTATTATTAGGTATCAAAACTGTTTTAACTTCTAATAGTCTTAGTTGTCTTAACAATGTTAATTCTAATACTAATTTTGAAATATTGCTTAGTACTGCTTTATATTTTTTTCTTTTTTTTAGCATCTTTGAATTAAATTTTCCTAACATAATTTTATACATTGTTCCTTTTTCAAAATATATTAATCAACTTGTCACTAGAAGGTCTAATCTTTTTTGATTCTATTCAGTAATCTGCATTACTGCTGCCTTGGTTTTTTTAAGAATTATTTATTCAAGAATTCTTGCTTTTCTATAAAAGCTTAAACATTTTGTAACTTTTCTATATTTTGCATCTTTTGGTAAGTTCTATAATATTAGTGTTATTGACAGATCATTTTTATATTCAATTTGTTTTCTTTATTTTTGCTTTTGTTTTAGTGTTTCATTTTGAATAAAGTTTTTTGACTTGCTTGTATTAGCTCATATAGAATTATTTATATCTTTTGGTGCCTATCTTGATGCATAAATATCTTTTTAAAGTTTGCCTTCTGTTTTTCTTTTTTATTTATTTATTATTAACTTTTTATTTAAGCTAGTTTTGTATCTTAAAAGCATAAGTTTCTTTAACTTTTCTATTCTTAGATTATATACAGTCAGACCTTTCTATAGTCACCTCCTCTATAGTTACATTAGCTTATAATCACATAAATTTTCAAAACCAACTTATATAGCACTTATAAAATTTAGCCTCTATATAGGCACAAACTCTCTATAAGCATCAAATTTTTAAAATCAAGGGTGTGATTATAGAGAGGTTTGACTGTATATTATATTCTGTTATTAGAAATGCTATTTTATCTTCTATTCTTGCTTCTTTATCTGAGTTTTCAAGAATTTTTTTTTTGTTTTATTTAAGAGCATCTCTGCTTGTTTATTGGTTCTATTATTTCTTTTTTTGATAATTATTTCTATATTATTTTCTAAGTGCCTTTATTTAAAACTACTCTCTTGAATTACTAGTTGTGCTATAGATGCTTCTAGCTTTATTATATTTCTACTTTGGTAGTCTTTATTTTCAACTACTCTGTTGTTTGTCTTTTTTTTTTTTTTTTCTTGTCTATATTTTTAGTATCTTTTTTTGCTACTATATTTTTTCATTTTGTATAAGTCTCTTAACTTACTATTTGCATTGTTAGTGGCTTTAGCTTCATTTTTGTTACTATAATTTGTGCTTTTTCTCTACTATCATATATTATATCTTGTATATTGCTTTTATGCACTTCTTTTTGTTTGACTAAAAAACTTTCTTCTATTGTTATACTTTTTTTTTTAGAAAGTTTTTTGCACACTTTTCTATGCTTGTCTACTAAAATTTTTATAATATATATTTGAACTAAGTTGCTTGCATCTAAAAACTTTGCTATATCTATATTTATTTAAATAATACAATCTTTTGATTTGTTCAAATATGCATACTTTTCTGCTAAAGTTTTTTGTTTAAATTATAAAGCTCTTTGATTTTTGTTATTAGTATTTTTAATTCTAGTTGTTTGTCTAACTTTTTATAATATTCTATTTCTAAAATTTTTTATTTATTTAATTAATTAATAATAGTGCTTATTCTTATTATTTATCCTTATTTAGTCAATTGTGTTTTATGCTTATTGTTTAATTAGATATATGCTACTTTGTTTGTTTATTTGTTTACTAAATTTACATAATTGTTCATTTTGTAATTTGTTTATATATTGATTGATTAGTTTTACAGAATTATAGCTAGATTTTAAATTTCTAAAAATTTTCTAAAAATTTTCAAATAAGCTTTTTGTACTTTAAACAAGCAGTTTTTCTTAGAAGTTGTTCTATTAAACTATAGCTATTTTTGTGTTTCCTTTCTTTTTTTCTAATAATGCAAAGCTATATTTTTGTATTAAACATTATACTATATAATAAATAAACTTGAAATTAAAATACTTACTGTAGCCTAAACAGAAATTGCTACAAATTTATTACTAAGAGCAACAACTATATATAGCCAATTTAAGTACTATTATTTTTAAATTTAAATTAATAAATACTTATATCTGCTAATAGTAAAAATGCCAATATTATTAAAAAAACAAAGGTTATTATCTAGAATGAGACCTTAATAGCTTTTTATAAAGCTTTAAAAGTAATTAAAACTAGTCTTAGAGGGTTAATGCAAACTGAGCAACTATTTGGTAGTAAAATAATAATATTAGATAATAATTTTTAACAAATTCTACCTGTAGTTCAAAGAGAATCAAAAGCTATAAGTATTGCAATATGTATTAAAAGTTTCTATTTTGGTTATATTTTACTATTTTGCAATTTAAACAAATTATAAGAGCAAATACAAGTAAAATAAAGTTGGCATAATAGCTTTTTTATTTTGAAAATAAAATGCTTTTAGTAATTAATAATAAAATAAAAGTTTCAGTACAATGTATTTTAACTAATAACTTAGTAACAGATCTTTTTAGTAATGCTTTAAAAATAAAAATAAAAAAGTTTTAATTTTTATAATAATTTTATATCTAATTAATAAATTAAGTCTTGATGTAGAGATGTGGTGACTTAGTAAAGTAGTTAAGTTGTCAACTCTCTAAGTAATAGGTTGAAAGTTCAAAATCTCTAATAGTGAAAATTTGAAAAACCACGTATGTTATATCAGTATTATAGAAGATAAGTGGTATTACAGCAATGTCACTCTATCAATCAGTTGGGATCAATACCTGTAACATGGTTGCACCAAATAACTGGCAGGTTATAGGGCATCTGCACAATGTTGAAGTTATACAGAGAAATGCAAACCAGCATTAGGCAGTGCAAACCCAAGATAAGTCCTTGTGGTCATATAAATCTGTAAACTGAGAAACCAGAGTCCACTTGGAAAGACCCAAGTAGAGAGGTAGCACAGAACTTCGACAGTACTACTGTAAAGACTAGATCTAGAAAATGAATACCAATATAGAAGGAATCAGATGAGCAAGAACTTCAGGTGATGAGTATCACCAACCAGATTGTCGAAAGTCTCGAATTAGAGAAAAAAGATCTTGGGGGGCAGACCTTAGAATACTAGGAACAGGTTATAATCATACTGAGCTATTTAAATTAAGAGGCTAAGATCAGAAACAGAAGTATACTATAAGTATTAGAGATATGCTATGAAGTTGATACTAGGATCTAAGTGAACTCTGCAAGGGTGAGCCCTATTAGCAAGAGACTAAATATGAGTAGTTAGTTAGCAGAAGGGCCTTCTGGAGCTCTACAGTTAGGTGATATACTCTGAAATATGTAATGGATTAATAGATATATAGACAGGAAGGTCACAGTTAGATTAGATAGCACTTAGATATATAGGAACTTGTGTGCTATTTGTTGGTATAAGTATAAGAATTAGAGTGTCTAAATAGGTAATCTTCTAGTAGATTGCAGATATGGCAGCTAGTATAGAACTTGTTGTGCAGATGAACTACTTAAAATAGACAACCAAAAGTTGTATATATGGCTAGTTGTATACTTACCTTGTACAAGTTATATAATTATAATTAAAGTACAATAAAAGCAATAATCACTAATAACTATGGTCTTAGCATAAGCAAAAAAAAAAAAAACATTTTGATATATATAATAATGTAATTAAGAAAATGCCTGATTATAAAAAGTATATATTAATATTAACAAGATAATTTGTAACCAAAATAAAAATCTAACTGAATTTTTAAAAAAGTTTTTATACTTTCTTACTTCTAATAATCTGTTATTATATTATTTAATATTTAAGCAAGATGCTATTATAATATTATTATATAATTTAGATGTTGGCTAAGATCTTTGTAATGGCACAAGAATGATTATACAATGAATATATAATCATAATCTAGATTATGAGCTTATGACTAAATATGTTGCTAGACAAAGAGTTTTAATATCAAGAATTATGTTTCAATTACTAATAATTTCTTATTCTTTTATTTTACAAAAACTTAGTTTTTTATTTAACTTGCATTTGCTATAATAATTAATAAATTACAAAGTTAAACATATTATGTTGGCTTAATGCTTACAGATTTAGTTTTTAGCTAAGAACAGTTATATATTGTATTCTCACAAGCAAAAAGTTTATCTTCTATACAGATTAAACTTCTATCTGGCTATAATAAACAAAAAATATTGTCTATCAAGAGATTCTTTAAATAACAAACTTGAAATAATTTTTTTTTTGTAAAAATAAATTGAAAGTTTAAGTTTATACATTTTTTTTTATATTACTATATAATAAACATAACATTGTAGCATTGTAAAATAATGAACCAAATAAGTAAATAATACTAAATTATAATAAATTAAATAAGTAAATAATTTTTTTTTTCTTTACTTAAGCAGTCTTGCTGATCACTATTATTATATATTTTTGCATTACATATATACAAATTATTGCATAAATTCTGGGCCAATATTATGCAGATGCTTCTATAAGTTCTTACAAATAATCTGCTTGCACTAACTGTCTAATTTCAAAAGAAATTAGAGTATGTTAAAAGCCATATTTAACTATCACTCTACAATAGGATATTGCATCTGATAACATCTTTTTATAAAGAAGTGAACAAAAACAAAAAAAACATATATAAAAAACACAAAAGTATAAAAGAAAATAATAAAAAATACAATACAAGAAATAAAAGAAGAAAGAGAAAAAATGAAAAAAAATATATATATATGCAACTCTTATCATATAACTATTAAATAGTTACAATTATAAGCCTATATTAGGCTTTTAAAAATTATAAACTATATTAAATAGAATTAACTCTACTATTTTCTATTTACTTAAAATATATAACAAAACTATAGAATAAAACTTTGACTTGAATATAAAGAGTTAGCATGAGTCACTAATTAGTTTAAAAGTAGTATTTCATAGAGTTTTAGCAGTTTGAGGCATATATATAAGTTATGTTTGTATTGCTGTATTGTTTCTGATTTATGCAGTACTAATTCTGTTTAGAAAATAAACACTAATAACTGTTTTGATGATTTTATGTATTAATCTTTTGGAGAGAATAAACTAAATACCTACTTTTACAAAATTTTTTTTAAAGAAAAATAGGAGGCAACAATTTTTATATGTGATTCTTCAAGTAAGTTTTATAGTTGTATAGTAGTTGCTCCAAGTTTCTAATAGTTCTGGCTTGGTTTTTTTACAATTGTTCCTATAATACCTTTCTAGTTTGAATGCTGAACAGAATAAAGAGTCCACTAAGAAGAAAAGCTTGACCTTTTTTCAAACAATCACAAGTATGTTTGCTCCTCAGTGTTTTTTGTCTATTTTTGCTTTGTTGACAACAACCTACTTTATATAAGACTAGAAGTATTTTCTTTCTTAATCTTGCTATACTGTTTTTCTGTAGTTTAGTTTGTTGTTGTTGTTGGCTAGAGAATCATTGAAAAAAGTTTGTGTATAATATATGAATAAGTAAATAATATTAAATTTTATTTAAATATAATAAAGTATTATTATATTACAAAAATAATAAATTTAATAAATTGATAAGTTTTATAAAAATTTTAAACTTTTGCTTTTTATTTTAATTGTATTTAAAGATAAGGTTATATAGATGATTTTTATATAATTATATTAAGGGTAAAAAATATATAAATTATTTTTTATATAGTTTTATATATTTTTTGGAATTTTATATAAAATCAATATATGCTACTAATAAAACTTTTTTAAATTACAACTAATTTTTATTAAAATTTTACAAAATATAAATAAAATAATTTATCTATTATAGTAAAATTTTAAACTATTATTATATTTTGAACTATTATTATATTTAAAAAATATATATATGTATATATTACAAAAATTTTTTGAATCAGCTCAAAATTTTCTAAAGTAGCACAAAATTGCTAAATTTGCTAAATTTAATTAATTATTTATATATTTTTATAAGTTAATTTAATTAATAATTTTTATATTTAATCTTTAAAAAGTCATATCTTACTAAGTTTTTAATTAAAAGCAAAACTATTTGCTGCTAGTAGTAACAGTCACTGAGTTGCAATTGGCCAATTATATTACAAAATCAGGTATAATGTTTGTGTAATTTGAAAACAAAGAAAATATTAACATTTTTCAAAAATTTACAATAGCTTAAAATTTTGTCTATAGAAGCACTTTTTGTGTTCTAATTAAAAGGTTTTTTACAAAATTTTATTATAAACTAAGCTCTAATATAACTCTAATTTAACCTTAATACTGACTCTAATAATAATTAACTTTAGTATATATTTTGATTTTATAACTTAATTGCAATTTAGTGACTGTTATTGTTAGCAACAACTAGATTATTTTTTTAATTAAATTTAATGATTTTACTATTATTAAAATCAAAAAAACCTGTTTTACAAACTTTTTTTATAAATTATTATTACTTTATTTAGTATAATTTTTTATAAAATTAAATAAAAAAATAATTTACAATTAAATTTATATATAATTTTAATATAGTACCTCTTACTCTTAAAATTTTTATCTAAATTTAATATATGCTATTAATAAAATTTTTTTATTTTTTAATTAATTAATAAAAAAATTTTATAATATTATAAATAAAATTATATATTTATTATAATAGGAGTGTGGTGACTTAGTAAAGTGAATAAGTTATTAACTCTTTAAGTGATAGATAGTAAGTTCAAAATCTACTAATAGTGAAAAATTTAGATAATCACTTATATAATATATAAACAGTATTACAATAACAGTATTTTGTTAATCATTTGGAATAGAATACCTGTAATTATAGTTGCATTAGCATAACTAGCAGATTATAAAGCATCTGTGCAATATTGAAGTTATATAGAAAAATGCAAATTAGTATTAAACAATACAAACTCAAAATAAGTTCTTGTAATTATATAAATCTGTAGAACTGAGAAGCCAGAATCTACTTAGAAAGATTTTTAAGCAAAGAGATAACACAAATCTTTGATAATATTATTATAAAAGCTAGACCTAAAAAATAAATATTAATGTAGAAAGAATCAGGTAAGCAAGAACCTCAGATAAGAAATATTACCAACCAGATTGCTAAAAGTCTTGAACTGAAGAAAAAAGATCTTAGAAGAGCAAATCTTTAAAATACTAGAGCCAAATTACAATTCTTTTGAGCTATTTAAATTAGAAGTCTAAGAACTAAAGCAGATTATAGCTAAGTACTAAGGATATACTGTAAAGTTAATACTAGGGTTTGGATAAACTTTGCAAGAGTGAGCTTTGTTAACAAGGATTAAATATAAGTAGTTAGTTAGCAGAGAGGCTCTCTGAAGTCTTACAGTTAGGTGATGTATTTTGAAATGTATAACAACTTAACAAATATATAAATAAAAAGGTCAGAATTAGGTTAGATAGCACTTTGATATATGAAAACTTATGAAAACTTATGCATTATCTGTTAGATATAGTATAGAGGTAATTTTGTACAAGTAATCATAATTAAAATCACAATAAAGGCAGTAGCTGTTGATAACTAATAGCCTTAAAAAAATATATATATATATATTTATTATAATAAAATTTTAAAATATTGTATTATTTTAAAAAAATATACTTGTATATATAATAAACTTTACTTAAATAAATTAAAATTTATTTAAATAATACAAAAATAAAGAATTTAATTGATTAATTTATATAAACTTTTTTTTTTATTTATATAATATTATAGTAAAAAGTTTAAAAAACAATAAGAAATTTAATTACAAAAAAAAATTTCTAAAATAAAGATTTCTAAACTATATTTGTATTGCTAAAGTAGATATTTAATGTAATATTACACTTTTTATTTCTTAATAAATACTATAGATAATTGTTTCAAATTATTTTTTAACTAAGATAGGTTAAAAAAAACCTTTATATAAATGTATTAGTTAATTTTATTCTATAATTTTATATTCCAATTTTTAAATTTTATATCTTAATGAGTTTTTAACTTATTGTTACAAAGTTGGAGCCTTCTTGGTACAATACAATCAAATAACAAAATTATCTAGTACAGTAATTGACTATTGCAAATATATATAAAGTAAAGATATAGTAGTTTACTTTACTATATAGTAACAAACAAATAGTTCAAGATAGTAATAGTATATAAATTAACTTTACTAAATAATACACAATGACAATTTTGTCTGTAGCAATTTATTCTAGAGAGGCAATATTATTTTTACAAATTAGAAATAAAAATAAAAAGGTCTAGATCAAAGTGTAAAAACTTAAAATTGGTAAGAAAGAAGAAAAAATACTCTTTATATATATTTTTACTTAGCAAAAATAGTAAAGATTTGTGCAATATTACTTAATACTATACTTAAGGTAATAAAGATTTGATTAACATTAGATATTATTATATTTGAGATAGTAAAGTTTTAAACAACATTAAATAATACTGTATTTAGAGTAGTAGATATTATGCAAAAACAACTAGGAATATTGTTTATATTATTTGTTATTTGTGCTTAAAACACTTGGAGCTTGTGTTTAGACACTTGAATTCATGCAAAGCCACTTGGAATTTGTGCAGAAATACTTGGAGTTCATGTAAAAATATTTAAAGTTTGTGTTAGAGATACTTAAAATTTTTGTACTATAGCACTTGGTATAGTAATTTGGTGCTAGAATATATAAAACTTGTACAGAAGCACTTGGGGTTTGTAAAACAATAGTAATATTACAAATATTACTTAGTATTATATGGCTGTATTATATTTTTAATAGTCAATTAAGATTCTTTTTATTTATCTATTATATAATATAACTATCAGCTAATTAATAACTAATAACTAATTATAAATATAATATATACAATACAATAATGAATATATATATAACTACTAATACTATTATATAATATACTATGCTAAAATCTACTTTGTAATACTATTTTAATAATTTTACTATTATTAAAATTAGAAAAACCTACTTTATAACTTTTACTTAATAATTAAAATTAGTTTACTTAATATAATTTTTTATAAAATTAAATATAAAAAAAATTTATTATTAGATTTATATATAATTTTAAAATACTTGCTTTTACTTTTAATTATATTATTTTTTATGCATTATCTAATGTCTATTTTTCTATAATAGAAATATATATAAGAGAATCCAAATCTTTTCTTCTTTCTTTAACTTTTTTCATGCTGTTGAAATGTTACTTTTTGGATTCTCATCCAAAGATTTTTTGCCCTTTACATGCTGCCAAGTGTGTTTGTGTCTCTTTTACTTTATCTTTATATTCATAATCCCATATTATATAACATCTATATAGTTTTAATTAGAGTTAGAGTCTAGCTTTAAAATAAATAAAGTTTTTTTATTATATAATATATATTAGATATAAGATCTTGATAAGTTTTAATTTTAGTTTTTATAAGGTTTTTAAAGATTCTGAATATTTTTACTTAAAGTATCTAATCTTGTTTACTTAATATATTTTTAAGATATTATATAAGATGTTATATAACATAATATTATAATTATAATTTTATTTATTTATTTATTTATTTTATCTTTACCTCTCTTTGCTATTCTGAAGGTCCTTAAATATCTTTAGAACCTAGCACATCTTTTAAAGACCAGAGTTATTATTTTGCAAAGATCATTAGATAACATATAGCCCTTGTATGTTATTGAACTATGAAATAACTTATGTTACATTAAGTCTATCATATGACATTCTGAGTTTCTAATTTCATAGTATAAACCTATTATCTCTTTTGGTTTGCAGTTTTCTAACTTCATATGACCCACCAGCCAGATTATCTATAAATTTTGATATTTTCAATTCTATATATTCTTAAATCAGGCTCTTTTAATATTAATATCATTTGTTGATAAATTATACTTTATCTAATTGTTTTTGACCCTGTAGCTATGCTAGTTATGATATTTTTTTTTATATAAATCTTGTTCTTACTTTTTAAATAAAAATTCTTTGCAGATCTTTTTTAATTGTGATCTTGGCAGAGTTTTTGTCACTTTTTGAACTTGAACTTGCAACCTTGTGATTAAACTTAGAAGTGCTAACCACTATGCTATCAATCTATAAGTAATATAATTTTTTTTTATAATAATATATAACTAATAATATTATTTTATTTTTTTAATATTAAAGTCCCTATTTTTGGAATATAATATTTTTATTTAAATATATAAGACACAGGTTTCCTTAGAGGCTTTTTTACATTAAAGGTTACAACTAGCCATATATGTACTTTTAGTGCCTAATTTAAGTAGTTTACTTATATATTGCTATATAAGTTCTATACTAGATGCTATACTTGCAAGCCAACTAGAAGTCTTGTCTATTTAAACTTTCTGCATATGCAATTCTTCTTGTATTATGAGAACATCTTTAAGATTACATCCATCCAAGTTTTTAATACTAATTAGTACTCTTAAGACTACTTTATCCTTAACAGAAAACTTACTAAAGCCTTTATATTCTATATATACAGACCTAGTTTTATATAAAATGCTATAGTTATTTAATACTTGCAATTACAAAGATTATCTGTTTAACTGTTATGTTATATTATTTCTACTTTTGTAAAGTTTACTAAAACCTCAGTATCTATCTTTTTAGCATTTTTTCTATTATCTTCTATTAGTTACAACTCAGAGCTAGCAGTTTTTGGCCAGACTACTAATTCAGATAGCTTAGTATGATATACTTCTGTTGTTACAGGATTGCAGCCTTCTTGGTACAATACAACCAAGTAACAAGGTCACCCGGTACAGTGATTGACTATTGCAAATATATACGG
>CAJVQA010002495.1:0-21807 GCA_910591915.1 Cetraspora pellucida | reverse complement strand
AACTCTAATTAGGTAAGTATGCCACAATGACGTCCATTTCGCAGGTTCCATGAGGTGTCGGTTTTACCTCTGACAATAACCTAATTTCTACACATATAATTTGCGCATTTAGCTCAACATTACATTTAGTCAGAGAAACCGTCGATGAAAGTTTATTTGAGAAGATCGAAAAGCTTCTTAGAATAAGAAATAAATTGATATTAAACAAATCGATAACCTCGAAATTGGAGGCAATTTTTCAAACGGACTATGTGGAAATTAGTTTGAAGATAATAACCGAAACTGAGGTTGAAAAAAATATAAAAGCGAGTGAGGAATCACAGTTTCTCTTTTTTATCCAGCACACCCTCCTAGATTTCATCACGATGCATGAATATAAGTTGCCTAAAGTGTTAGCTCAAGATATGTCAAAAAGGTCATATATTGTAGAATGCCTTTCACCCATACTTCGATCTTTTAGGAATGCATTTCCTGAAATTAGATATGAGTGGATTAAAAAAGATGTCAAATCCATAAGGGATGCTTGCAATATGTTTGCAATTAACATAAGGATTCAGAAAACTGATTTGTTAGTTCTGAGACTATCAGATGCAACTGAAATTTTACATATTGAAGTATCTGGACCACTTTACAAACCGGAAAAGAAACATATAGTTGGAGATGTAAAAAAATTACTCATAATGGCTGTTTGTAATTTATGCAGAATATTGGTGAACAATTTTGATTGTCCTATTGAAATTGCTAAGAAAGTCAGATTGTATTGTATACAGGCAATTGGGGATAAATTAATATTATTTGTCATATCACTTGTTGACAAGAAAAAATATTTGGCTATCGAATTGGCTTTATGTATAATTCCCTTTTTGCTTAAAACCATTGAATGCTACACAAGAATCTTTAATTTTTTTAAAATTATAAGGAATGAGTTTATAGAACAAGAAAAACTTCTAGAAAAAATTTATTCTTTTGTGCCTTTGATCAATGATAATACCAGTGACTTATGAGAGTGGGTGCATTTATCAGATAATGATCTAATACTTGTAAATGAAGAAGAAATAAATGAACTTGTTTTAAATAATACTTAATAAAATTAATATACTAGAATGTGTTTTTTTTTATTATGCAATTATTATTATAATAGGTTTCATTGGTTATAGAATTAATTTGTCATAGTAATAAAATAATAATAATATTTTTGATTTTATTATAAGATGAAAATAATTAGTAATCTAAGGTTGAGGACGATGATCTGGTACATCAGTGATAACCAGTAATGTTAACACAGGTTACAGGTTCAGAGAATTTAAAGTAGAACACCCAAGCAGAGGTGTTAGGTATGGCAATTAGTAGGAAACCTTCGGGTGGACTCCTTAAATAGGTAATATAGAAAAGTTACATGTGTAGCCAATTGTACACTCTTCTGTAGTGGTTCATTGAACCACAATACTGATAAGTGATTAATAAAGTCAAAAGACCAAAGAGGTCACCTTAATACCAAAAAAAATAATAATAATAATTAGTAATAGTGTTACATATATTTATTTACATGTAAAAATCATATTTTCTGTGTATTGCAAGTTATTAATTTATCCCAGCACATGAAACTATATTTTTAGTCTCATAATTACATGTTACAATTCTGATTATTATCTATAATAATAAATAACATTTGAATAATTCGTATTTGTATAAAAGTTATTGTTAAACATGCAATCTGAAATTAATTTATTGAAACAAGAGGACATTAGACTTATGGCTAAAATTGCAGCATTAGAACAGATTACAAAAGAAAAAATAAGCTTGAGGTTAAAATTGTGAAATTAGAACAGACTACAAAGTTAAGTCAAACAGAAAATACTGAGCTCAAGAATGAAATTGCAAAATTAAAATGAGCTGTTAAGAATATTGAAAAGCAAAATTGAACAGTTACTAATGATTTAGCCCTACAAGCCCTGCTTTCACAGATATCTCTGGAATATTTCACTTCATTACCTAACAAGAGTTGCTCAAATAGTAAAAATGCGCAGATTAAAGATTCTTCAGAACAGGTAATTAACACAATTTTCAATACATCTAACTTTAATAAAACTTTTTTCGAAAAATCTAAATCATTGAAAGATAAAGAAATTGATATCATTTTAGATTTAAAAAATAAAAAAAGAGTTAGTAATGAGATAAGACAGAGAAATATGAAAAAAAGCTATTACATAGTAATGAAGCTTCCACTTCTCAGAATCAGAACTTATCTTTAGTTAATCAGAATGTTCAACAGGATCTAAAAAGACAATAACATCCTTATTATTATATGATATGAAAACTGTAACAAAATATTACAATCTTAACAATTCTGATACCACCTCTGAAATACTTAAATCAGACAATCAAATCATAAAAGGTTTGATATAAGAGATGATCTATGATCAAGCAGAAAATATTGTTTTTTCCAAAATCAATCATTTATATTCAAATAATAATAAGGATATGGCTTCAGGTTTTGTGCAAAGTTTATCTGACTTATTTGATAAAGCAATTAAATTATGTCAATAACAAATTTTAAATTGGTATTATTATTATCTAGAATTTGAAAATAAGGTTAAAAGCCTTATAGCAGATGGTCAAATTAAAGATAAAACAGCAAAATTAAAAATATATAGAGAAATGAAACCTTTTCTACCTAATATTACAGATGCAAATTTGCGTAAGAAAGCCAAAAGAGCTCAAAAAATTCTTAAGCTATTTGGTAAAGAAGTAGATATAGATAAAATCAATTATATTACATATAGTGCAAGTACTATTTCAAGATTGAAAGATATTCAAATTCAATATATTATAAATCAGGTAGCATCAAAAACTGTAACAAAATATTATGATTAAAATAATTCTAAAGTAAGTGAAGATCTGGACAATTTATCAAAAGTTAAAATATCAGCAAAGTCTTTATCAAAAGCTTAAGTAAGTGCATTATCTCTATCTAATCTTATCTATGATTGTAATTATTTTTGTAATAAAATATTATGTTGATATCCTGATATATATAGAGAATTTAGTAGTAAAAAATTCGATTATTATAGAATTATTGATAAGTTATTATGTCTAGCATGCAAGTCGAGTCATAGAAATGAGAAAAGTATAAGAAGTAGATATGAAGCTGAATCTTATTTTATTAAATGTGAACAACAAAAAATTGAAATAACTGCATAAGTAAATAATTACATAAATCTGGTCAAGTGAATACTGATATTTTTTTATTTGTAGAGCAGAACACTCTGTGTCTGGCAGTTACATAATTTTGAATTGAGTTGCATTAATATAAAACAATAACATGTCTTCTGATACTATTTCTAGCAAGATATTAACTGATGACTATTGCAAATAGCATGCTAATTTAGTTGATTTACCAAGTTTTCAGACAGAAAAAATTTATTCTAGATTATATAGAGCATACATAGAAGAGACTGAACTGAATCCTTAAATAAAGTCTGAAACTTCTGAATCTCTACAAAGCAAAAATGTTGATAATCATACAAGACAGCTTGTTAGAAACTCTGGTAATAGTGTCAAACAAAAATTGTCTTTATCAGTATGCCATCGAACATAGAATAAATCCCAAAGAATTTTCAATTATTACAGAGGCTAAGAAAAATAGATAGACCATGAAATGTTTTCATGAAGATTTGGAAAGAGATATATATTTCTATCATAGTGGAATAGAAAGAAAAAAAAACTCTAGAAAATATCATAAATTTTTAACAGATCAGAAGAGGCTAGTCAGTAAAGAGTTATTACATTATGATATACTAAAAAGTGGTTTAAGTACTGCATGGCTCGATAATCTTATGAAAGAATAGGAAAAAATCTATGCTCAATTCACACAGATATCTTTTAAGAAAAAAACTTTATTTGTACTGCAGGTAAATGTTCAATCTACATCATCTAAATCACAATTCCCAATTTCTGTTCTATCTAAAAACCCAGAAGAAAGACAACAACATGTTATTAAAATGGTATTAGAATAATTTCCTTATTTAACTTTGAAACATAGTTTAAATATAATAATTATTATGATTTTAATAAATTTGTACTCTGTCCTATATGCAACAATGATTATAAAAAAGATAATATAAGAAATTTTATAGAGGATGAGTAGGAAAGTAGTGAATATTATGGTAAAAAAACTTATCATCTCTATTGTTATAAAAATAAATATCAAAACTCAATCCAAATAGTAACTATAAAAGCATAGATTAATAAGATAATTAGGTATAAACTCTATTATTTCTACTAATTAATAATTGCAAATTATATTGCAAAAATTATGTAAAAATAAAAAATAGTAAGACCATGGGACTCTCACTTTATTATTATGAAAAATAATATTGCTGAATTAATATACAAATAAAAAAATATATTACAGTTGCATATTGCAGACAAAAATATGAACTATTTATTAATTTTGATTTAGTCTTTCTTGTCATTGTCCAGGATTCTTATACTTATTGAAATTATTTTCCTCACACCATTCTGAATTTTCTTCTGAAAAATTGTCCAAGGGTCTGCCTTCATCAATGTTATAGTCATCATCTTCTTTGGGGTTATAGGTTGAATCATCTAATTTAATGCACAGAAATAACTTAATAAAATATGTTTTAGCCTTAGTTTTACAAAAATATGAAAAGTACTTTCTAATAAAAGTTACCTTCTACTATATCTGTTTCTTCTATTTCTACATTAATAATTGGAATTAGATATTCTTTGGCTAGGTCTTGGATTGGATGGTATTTGAAGAATATAATAGTTCTCAAAGAGGTTACTATCATTAGTCATGAAGGTAGTGGTGTTATTACTTGTAGTAGTGGCATCATTAGTCTTGGAAGTGGTGTTGGTGTCATTAGTCTTGAGGGTGGTGTTGGTGTTATTAGTCTTAATGGTGGTGGTTTTTTTTTTACTACTTATTTTTCATACCTAAATACAAAAAACAAAGTAAGCAAAAATTTGTTTTCATAGTCTCTGTTAAATAAAATAGCAAATTACTTAAAAAATAAATTACAGGCAAGTAGACAAGTAAATTTATATATGAGCAAAAAATAACATTATTGCTAACTTATCTTACAGGTGAGAACTTGCTTATTTTATACTGTTTATTCATTAGATCTTAGAACTTACTAAAAAAAAAATACATGATTAGTAAGTAAATAACAGAATAAAGCAGAATAAAGCAACTTTGCTCAGTTATAAGTTCCAAATACTGGGTCTATTTTGTTATTTTTCTAGTAAAATTAACTTTTCTTAGATTCAATGATCATTTTTGTGAAGTGAAAAAAGTCAACGATCTTGATGATTTGGGAATTCCAAGTCCCTTATAACATATAAATTTGGATAAAACTACTGATAAGAAATATTATACTTATTACTCTCTTAGCCTTTTTAAGCCTTATTCTTATTGCAAGATCATATAGGTCTAGACATTATTTGCATTATTCGTAATATTCATTATTAATAAAAATTAATTGTGAAAATTAATCCTATAGGAGAGTAACACAAACCAATTCCTAATTTTATATAACTTATAATATTGTAATGCAATAAAAAAAATTTTAAATTATTCTCATTATGTATATATATTAAAAGGTCATAAACTACTGTTAAGCCACTGTCTTTTAGAAAGAGGATGCTCTGCATCTGAAGTGCTGTTGGTTTTTTCTTAATAAATATATATAAAATCACTAAACTACTATACATGCAAAAGTTCTATAACCTTTAATTTTTTTCTTTGATATGATATGTGATATGTTGATTAAACATTTGTATTATGCAATCAATTTTATTACTAGAAATATCAGACATTTTCTGAGACTTTATTTTTTATTTTTTTTGGTAAAATTTCAGTACCAATATTATGTGATGCTACTATGCAAAAAATAGTGATATATCTATATATATACAGCAGGCCCATAGGACAACTCAAAGAGTCTTAATTGTACTATTTTTATTAAATAAAGAAAAGTGATCAAGGATTTTTATCTTTCCTCTTCATTTATTGATTTTATATAGAAGAGTAGTTGATTACCTATATCATGCATAATGGCATCACTTTCATTTTATGATAAGAATAAATTTAGCAAATCAGGTGTTAGATTACTACCAGAGATAGCTACTTTATAGTTAGAACTGTCTTGGCTCTGATTATTATTTTGTGCTTTATCTGTGGCTTATGAGTAAGGTAGTAGTTGGGAAGATAATGTTTTAATTGGAGGCAGAGGAATGCTAATATTTTGCTCAGAATTTCTCATACTAGGGTTGTTTATATTAGTATTATTATTGGATGAAGCAGAATATAATGAATATCTTTGACTCCTTCTACTAATAATAGATGGAGACTAGTTTATTCGTCTAATGAAAGAGCTCATACTCAATACATGCTTAACTTCATCAATAGGTGGTGCTGGTGTTGTATTTCCCACATCTCTATTCCATCTATGGTTTAAGATATTAAGAGTACAGATTCTATCAAATTCATTTTTAGGCCTTTCCCAAAATGTGTATAAACCTTATTAAAGTATTGTGCACTCATTTGATTTCTACATGCTCCACGACTACCTAACATATATTCACATATCACCTAATTGAATAATTTAATTATATTAATAGAAGCCAAATAAAAAAATAATGCTTATAGTGTGAACTTACATTATAACTTTGAACAAGATTCGAAAATTTTTCTTTACAATGATAACCAGTAAAATTAGTATTATGCTCTTAGTTGATTCAATTTGCAATACTATTCCAAAATATGTTTTGATTTATTCTGTAGCTATAGTACTCTATATTTCTATTTCTTTGTTCTTTAATTAGAGTACATGTTTGTGCATCTGTCTATTCTACCATTTTTAACCCAAATTCAACCCAAGTTTAACTCTAGTTTAACCCATATTTATATTTTATTATATATTCATTATGAAAATAAATAACCAAACTTCAACCAGAGTTCATACCATTTTCTATTTTATATTATTCAAAAAAAATCATTATAACCAAACTCAAATTGGTATTATGTCCAAAATTTTGTATAATTAACTAACTTCGTATGCCTCAGATTTGTATATCTTAAATTTGTTTATCTTGGCCAGAATGATCTCAAATAGTGAATATCATATATTCCTATTGCCAGAAAATTAAATTATATACTTGTAATACCCAAAATAGATCTCTCAAACTTGTTTTATTTAATAAAGTTATTGCAATCCAGTCCTACAAACATGATTAATTTTCTGCATATTTATTGTAAACCTAGCATAATTTTATACTACTTATCTAAATTTGTAGATCTGGAACTGGCTTAATATAGCATGTAAAATTATCATCATACTCTATATAAGTATGCTTAACAAGTTATTAATGATCTAATCCCAAATATAGAAAATATGCAATTGTTGGCATATTTAATAATTGTAGTGCTAAATAAAGTAAATATGTAATTGTTAGTATAGAAATTATTATGTTAAATAATTATAATGTAAAACAAAGTAACATGTGATTATTTTATGATGTTAAATTATTGTAGCGACATGCAATTGACTTTAATACTGAATATAACAAACATATTATTAGTTTGTTGTATAAATTTCCTAATAAAAGTGTTTCTTTTGATAAAGAATCTAATTTATTTACTTTTCAACACATCAATATTTACCTAATATTTTTTTGTCAAAAACAACAATTACAATGCAAATATCAAATAATAAACGAGAGGAAGAGGTTATTGCATCACAGGATGAACCCACTAAAACCAAATTCTCAAGACAGACCTATACACGTAAAAATAAAAATCTTAGGCATGATTAGAAACAAACTGAGATGCTTCATAAGCTAGATGTTAACATCTTTTTGGTAATCGATAATATTGTCTTTAATCCATCTTGGCACCAATCCAATTTACTATCCAAAAAATATCCATTAATGATAATATTTATTATTTGAAGAGGAAGTGAACACATGTTTCTCTCTGTTCTTCAGATCAGGTATCATCTAAAAAAAATAAAACTTAGTATGACATATTAGCTAGAGAATTGCCAGTTAAAACTCTAATTAGAGAAGCAAAATCCTCTGACAGTAACTCTCTTGAGTTGTCTAAAATTCCATCAAATTTTCTCTCTGTAGTCTATACTGACATTATTAGAGAGACTGATATTGGCATTGAGGGATCATTACCTAATACCATTAATAATTGATTGTGGGTTGCTTTCGGTCAGTAGTTAGGCTTAAAAAGGCAGAATGGTCCATTAAAAAGAAAGCACGTATGACAGCACCTTAGGTTGTTATAGAAAAAACTCCAATATAGTCATGATATCCAAAGTGATAAGAACTTTAAGATCTTTTTGATACAGCTACTGCACATAATATTCAAAGAGAAAAGACTTATTTGATCATATTAGCATGTTATAATCTCTAATCAATAAGTAAATTGGTTCAATTCAAACATATAACAAAATTAAAGTGCATTACGGATCTAAGTAGTCAAACATTAGTTTACTTAGATTAACTTAATGACTACAATGTCATCATACTTGCAATCAATACTGTAAATAATTATTATTTCCATATGTTAGAACATCCTTCACATTGAAGCGATGAATTTTGGACTAATTTTATTGAACATTTTGGAGCTTATACTAGAAACAACTTGCTCCTTTTTACAAACTCCAATATTGCAAATATACATAATATTGATTATCATGAATGTGTCAACAAATTACTTCAGAGTTTCAAGGCATTATTAAACTCTGTCAACTGGTTTCTTTGAGATTATTATAGAGATTTACATGTAAAACTAAGCAGGTTGTCATAGAGTTCATTTGTGCCAAAGCCCTTTGGAGTTTTCTCAATGAGAGCTATTAATTTTAATACCACTAGTGACTATTATTAGGATGAACATAATGAGCCAAATAGTTTATGTGTCTTAGTTGCACTGAGGGATTATGAAGAGAAGAGTTATGTTTCTTCTAGCTCCAGATGGTCATAAATCTTTAGCTAGGACAAATTGTAGCATTTGTCTTACATTTATTACTTCATAGCAATTTTTTAGTCACTAAAGAGATCTGGCATAGTGTCATTTATTTCATACATGACATATTTTTTTACTATTTACAGAAGTTTATTAAAGTTTATAAAAAGGCTAAAATTGAAAAAGTTAGTGGATCAATAGTTTCTGAGCAGGACTTTAATAATGCTTAAGATTTAAACTATTATGAGCAACTTTTCAAACTAAAAGCAAAACAAATACAGATCCTTTTTACTATATCTGATCAGAGACAAGAATATATAACTATAGATAGTTTTATTATATATAAACAAAAAACATAGTTATTAATAATCAACATTTTCTCTAGATTTAGCACATGCCTGACAAGGGTTAAAGGTGGAAAATTTGTTTCTGTAGTTATGCTTCATGTGATATATGTACAGTTGCCTCCAAAGTTTAGGACAGTTATACAATAAACTTTAGTAAAAAAAATAAAAATAATAGAAATATAATAAAAAATATATCATAAACTGTATGTGTGTCTTCTTTATTAAAGTGTATTTAAGAAGTCTTATTTTCTTATTGCTATTCACTATTTACATTTTTGCATTGCATTACTTAATATCATTTCTACTATTATGCTCATATAATGCATAAGTACCATGGATAAGATAATGAAATCAATTATCAAAAATTCAGAAAAATTACTGTTGAGACATGATTTAGTTGTATGTTGTACAAATATTTATAGCTTATTGTTAGGTAAACCTGCTTATTGAAGATGTGCCAAATTATTACATAATTGATATTCTTATTTTTCTTTTCTAGTTAATAATACACAACTCAAAAACAAACAATATTGGGTTGGCAAATTACTATAGAATTTTAAGCTCTGGCTCTCACTTATATAAATTCTTTTTCCCATATTTTTTAGCTATAAATTTTATTGCTCTTACATGTCTAAACATCATCTCTTTTTTTTATTGTATTGTTTTTGTATTGATAAGATGACTTCTATAACTATTTAACACGAGTTTGCTTCAGTGAGTTGTGTGATCAAACATGTACACAATCTTCTTGCTTTAACAGAGCAGATGGCTCAGTGCTTTGGCAATGGTAGTTTATTTGTTCTGCAAAAAATATGCAATTTAGCTGTCTTCTAATAATATATTCTTCTTCAGTTAAGCAAAAAATTTTATTTCTACTACTGAAGTGATAGGGCCTCTGACTATGTATATTAATGTTTTAGCAAAATAATATAGTGCAGAAACTCATATTAAATGGTTTAGGATCTGCATACTTTCTTTCTTGAAAGCATGTCATATATTTTTTCTATTTATTTTTATATATAAAAACACTATTACAGAGGGCATAATCATCAGCTATTATTGTCTGCATAGTAAGAAAAAGAAGATTATACAGGCTTCCTGCAGTTTTGTCTACTGAACTACAAGATGAGAAATAGTTTAAATGTATCCACCTTGCTTTTTATTTATTATACTTCTTTCTAGGATAGTCATGCAAAAAATTTCATCTAACTTTAGACGATAGGGCCTTTGACTTTATATATCTAATCGATATTCATTTATTACAATTCTTCTTGCAAAAATTAAATCTGAAATTAAGAAAATATTAACTTGATAAAATCTAATAGGTCTATAAACCATATAATTATTAAAAACATTATTGTTGAATAATCCCAAATATGTCAGGTCTTAGTATTTCTATTATTATCGACAAAAAAGATAGAACACTATCTAAACCCTTTAACAACCATCCTGGATATGATATGAGATATATGCAATTATATGTCTTAAATTATTGTAGTTATAGTGGTGAACAACTTGAATGACTTTATGAAACTACAAAATTATATAACAACTTGTCTATCATAAGACAAAATGAAAATCTTATTTAATAGGCAGTACAAGTTAGAATTGATCTTCAAGATTTGTTACTCCAACAAAAATTTAGTGTATATCACTAATTCTGCTTATTCACTTCTTATTCTGAAGGTAAGTTAGAAATTTTAATTACTATTGCCCAAAACCATTCAAGAATAGGACTGCAATTTGCTTTAGATGTTGAAAGGTAATTTATGTTAATGTTGATGTAAAGCTAAAGAAGAAACACTACTTTTCAAGAGGTAGATATATAGAAATTCTTGAATCTAAAGACCTAATGCAGAAACATTGAGATTACAGGTGTGATAAAGCTAGAACTAGAGATGGTTTAGCAAGAATTATTCAACAGGCATATAGACGATTCCAAGAAAGAGTACCATTAAATGCATGACTTGCTTGGAACAGCTTAGAAAATAATAATACTTCAGATGATATGAAATTTTTAGGTTTAACAAAATATGAAATGAAAAATTCTCAAACTTAAGAACAATTTAATTAGTGGCATACTAAATGGATTGAATTATATAAAAACAATTCTATAATGCACAGTTCTATTATTAATAAACAATATAAAGAATATTATATTTTAGATAATTGAATAGAATGCAAAAAGAGTCAATTGCAGATTAGATTCCAAAAGCGACTTTTAGAGATAGAAGTATAGTATTTATTCAATTTATTAATTTCTTGTAGATACAAAATATCTATACTATTTATATAATATTTTTTGGCTATGCTAGTTTTACTAATACTCTTGAAGATATAAATAAGTAGTTGTCTACTATTTTCCTAGAGGTAGAGCCTTATTGCTTTGTAATAATACTATTCTTGAGATCACAATTAAGAAATATATTATGAAATTTCTGAAATAGAAAATACCAATATAAAATAAAAATCTATGAAGTGGGTTCAGCAGGTAATATATTTTTTATCTTGCACTTTTGCTGTAACTCTATCTCTTTTTGCAAATCTAGTAAAGTATCAAATCTTAGCTAAATTGCAAGTAGATTGTTCCTAGGTCTATCTAGATTAAATACAATAAACTTGCCTTTGTGTAAGTAGCTGTTAATAACCATTGATGTATTTTTTATGTCATCTGTATATCTATGAATAATTTTAGAAACATCTTCATATAAACTATCAGAATTAAAAAGTACTAAGTAATTAGCATTTTTATGTATGAATGTAGTGATTTTATGATATTTCTGTATTACAAATATACATGAAATATTTCAATATCACTCATTTCCAAAAAATTGGCCAATTCAATTCTGTATATGTTCTGAAGTGAGACACAAATTCTCAAAAACAATTGCTATACTTCATTCAGATGAAAATGCTTTTACACTAAGAATGTTTTCTGATGATATATAGCTAAATTGTATATTTTTATTATAAGGTACTTTCAGGTCTTTTGAAATTATGCCATATATATATCTAATTAATGCCCATTTTGGCTCACAGAATGATAACCACAAACTATTAAATTATCACAAGAAATATATCTCCTACTACCTTTTTTTCCTTTATATATATATTTAGCTTTATCACTAAGAAAAAGATTTGTTAAGATATTAGTCTTACCTAATTCACTTTTTCCTATAACTATCATTTTAAAGAGCCATCTTGGACTAGCTAGATGAGATTGATAACAAGATGCAACATGTTTATTAGCTTCATTCATATCTATAAGGAATAGTTTCATAGAAGGTATTTTTGAATTTTTTTGCATGGCAGATTGGAAATCCATAACTCTGTTTTCTATATACTGAATAAAATTTTTCTTTCTTTTTGGTTGGATGAAAAATATTCCTATATATATACTAAATAATTAGTATTGTTATTATAACAAGAACAACAAGCTTAACAATAGGAGGAATCTGATACTTATAATTAATTAAAGCTTTGCCAGCATCTAATGTCACAACAGGTAATGCTTCAATCTCTCTTATTGGTATATTATTATTCTTTATCTTAGATATAATATACTTTAAGCTTATTTTAGGAAAAATGTTACTTCATACCTGCTTATTATTTATCTGCTTCTCATTAGAGATTTCTGATTCTTTAGGCATATTATTATTTAAACTGATTAAAATTTGTTAAGTCAAAGATTCTTAGATATCTTTATCTACTTAACTATTCTCTGTTTTAGGCTTACATACAAAATATTTTGCAAGAGATAAAGAGTTCAGATTCTTTGGCAGAAACTGCATAACTGATATATTATCATCATTTTTTTTATCTGTCTTACCTCTGATCTTGACTTGTTCTGATAATAATTTATTGCAAGTTAATAGCTCTTTAAGTCTAGTTTTTAAGAAGTGTATCTCTAAATTTTTTTCAGCTAAATTATTTTTTAAAGTTAACATATTTTTTATATGCTCTAATTCACTATTTTTCAAAGCTAGATTAGAATTCAAGGCAGATAATTCAATCCTAAAATAATTAATTTCAGATTCTTTTATAGATAAATCCTTCTGAGTTGAAGATAGTTGTGTCTCTGATGCTTTTATCTTAGACTAAAAAGCCTTCATCTTTTTTAGTTTTGTATGAATCTTGTCTTTATATTCATTAAGAGAAATATCCTTACAAGTAATCTGAGATGTTAGAGTATCTAACTCTAAGTGCAATCACTTAACTTCATCTATAAGTTGGTAGATATGCTTGAAAGGTTTTTCTTTATCTTTATTAGATCGATTTAGATTCTATTGTATATGCTTATTGTCTTTATCTAAGACAGAGTATTTATTAGCAAGTCAATTGCCATATTCTATAGCAATTTCTTGATTTTGATTTGTGCAAGCAAGCTGATTTACAAGTTCTGTTCAGCTGGGTGGATATCGATTAGATAGAATACTTCTGAGTTTATTGCCAGATATCAGAACTATCCTAGCATTTATTTCATTCAATGTATGCAGATTTGCTATATAAATTTACTTAAAAGTAGATATATTTTTTTCTTGGTAATTTTCTAAGATGGCATTAGAAATTTTTTGGCAAAAGTAGTTAGTGTAAATTATTCATATATATATATTTTTCTTCAAATATAGAAAAAGAGAACCAGAATCAAACTGATATTAAACTAATAATAAATTAGTTTAAGACAAATATAATATACATCTTAACCCTATTTGAATTATGGTTATAACAAGCTATATAATAAAGAAAACAATTTTTTTTTATATTTCAAACTAATATCAAACTAATATTAGACCAATGCCAAATAGGTTGCAAATAAATTTTTTACAAGTTTTTTATTAGTATTATATAAATTTATTATTAACAAATTATAAGTAAAAAACTATTAACCTGTACTTGTAAATTTCTTAGATCAGATGCCACTTGCTTGTTATCTCAAGCCATTGAAGAAATCAGAAATGCTCAGAATAATATTCCAAATGCTTGACATGTTATATGTAAAAAACATTATATAGAGGCAATAACATATCAAAAAATTATTAATAATCAAAGACCTCCTGAACCAACTAAGGAATGGTATAAAATCTTAGAATCTTTTAGCATCTCTAATTGGATTTCAGAAAATAATCAAGAATCTTTACAGCTGATAAGTACTGAGCATAATATCTTTTCTACTAATATATAAGAAAATGAGGTCATTTATATAGATTATCCTGGAGATGATAAAGATGGTGCAAATTTTCATATAAGGCTGAATACAATAACTAGTGAATGAAAAGATAAGATTAGTCAAAAACAAAAGATTAGTATAAAAGCAAAGGATGAATCTTTTCTAGTAGAAAAAAATAGAATAACCAATTCTTCCAAAGATGATACATATAGATAGGAATCTGATCTTAAAAAATTAATGAATGATACTAAAAGATTAGCTCCTATTCTTTCATCTTTGTCTCAGTAAGTTGAGAACATTTTTTGCAAGAATCTAATCTGCATTTAGAGCCATATCAAGCTACTCTTCAGTTTTTATGAGTTGCTTTTCAAGCTCTTTGCACTTTTTTTTAAATCATTCTTACTAGTCAGGCTAGAGAAAATTGGGCTAAATCATTTGGGAAGGATTTCTAAAGAACTACCTTCTGCTTCTCTTTTGGCAGATCCTTAGCTACTGAAGCTTTGTTATATATTGAAATAATATAGGTCTTTTTATGTAACTTCATTTGGAATTGATTTTTATTTGAATCAAGAATACCTTAAACTTTTCTAATTTATGTTATACCTAAACAAAGCATTGGTTCAGGCTTACTATTATCAATATGTACAAAATTCCCTAAAACTGTAACTGTTTTTTCTGCCTTATTTTTTATAGAGATTAGAACATTAGTAATCCATCCTAATGATTCAGTAATATGTTTTGAATTGTCACTTTTTATAGCAAAATCAGATTGTTTATCATTTTTCTACTCAAGCATTTTAATAGTTGTATTATTAATAGTACTAAATTTGCTACCCAGATCTAAAAAACTATTAGAGCTCGTTAAATTATTTATATTGCTATGCAAATATTGTATTGATAAGAATCACTTATTGGATTCTTTCTAAACTTTATAAGACTAATTGGATTTACATATTCTTTACATTGCTGGTGATAATGAATTTATTAGTTGATCATAAGTTTTTGGTATTATATTTTTCCTAGTAAGTGTGCTTTGTGCATTAATATAAGACTTATTATCTACTAGTAATACCTGTTTTTTTTTTCTAACTGAGATGAAGCATGCCATATATTATCTTTCTTGTTATATCCACCTTCACCATCTTCAATATCATCTAAATTAGGAAATGCATATTAGGATTGGGAAGATATTAGAGAAGAAAAGTATCAATATGTTGAATTTGATTTAGCTACTGGTTTTTTGTATTGATTATTAAGCATCATCCTTCCAAATTGAGATGTCATTTGACTGATTTTATCTACTTTTGATTTTATTTTATCTATTCTAGCATTTTGATTTGATAACCATAATCACTCTGGTTTACTTGCTATAGGAGAAAAGAAAGCTTTATCTAACTACTGTAGTACTTCTTCTCTAGAAAGATTTAATCATCTAGGATCTCTTTGATCTGCATAAAATTCATGTATTTGTTTATGATCTTTGGGTAAAACTGGAGAATGGGATTTTTTGAGTTGTTGACTCATTTTTGATTCAAACTCAGCTTTCAATTTTTCCATCTTAGCTTTATATTTAGTATTTTGTTTATCAATTATAGCTTGAAATAATTTTTGCATTTCATCATATAAGGGGAATGCTGGTTGTGAAACCATAAATTGTAGAATATTGCTAGCAGGCTGTGAACTTTGAACATTGTTATTTTGCTTTGTAAATAATTTTTTCTTTGATTGTGCTTGATCAGAGTTTTGATCTACATATAAACTAGAACACTCAAGCCATATATTTTTTAATAAAATAAAAAATTCATTAATATCTGCTATATTTTCATTTTTCATTTAACTATAAAGTTCTCAATCACCTGATAAATGAGTTTTAAAAGTTCCTAATATTTGTGCATTATTATTTGCTATACCTAATAATAGTAGATGAATTTGGGCTTCATAGGTATTAGGATTATTAAAAGATTGAAATCTTTCTTGAAATAATCTTAAAATAGCTGATTGGCTAGTTTCAACTGTTTCTCGTTAATATTTTGCATTTAATTATGCTCTTAAAGTATTTGGACTATCAATATTAACTACTGGATTTATAAAATTATTTTGAGGTGGTACTGGTATATATTTTTCTGCCATTTACCTTTTATAATTTTAACTTTGACAGCATTATCAAAATCTTCAGTATTTGTATTTTCAAGAGCCATCATATTTGGTATAGCAGGTGCCTATGCTTGTATAATCATATCACAATAATTACTAAATAACATTTGACCTATATATTGTAGAATTGGTTTTAACAAGGTAGATACATATTTCAATGTAGGTAAATGTCTTGCTTCTGTCATGTTTATTTGATTGGGTGGATTATTATGAAGCACTAAAATTTGTTAATTTAAAATTAAAATAATATATATATATTTTTTTTTTCTTTGGTGACAATGCCAGTTGGTTTTTATTAGCCTTAATTTGATATAGTACAAATTTATGATTACATTTTAGAATCGATTATTACTAGTACTATATACTATCTAATTTAATACCACTGACTTTATCCAGTTACCCTTATGGCATCTAAATGCATATTTGTTACATGCCTGCATGCAGTTACTTTGGCAACTACTTGTGATCATGGCACACATTAAACCACTACACAGACAAGAATACCTACTGAACTTAATGCGGCATCCCAAATGCCAGGGGTACTGTCTTCTGTAAATTGTACTCATATATCTCACTTACATGATTTATCTGGTCTTGTTTCTTCTGCCTCCTAATCTAACTATATCTAATATTATCTTGTTTCCCACATTTCTCACCTTTTTGTCACTGTATCACTCCCAAATTAGTTCTACTCAGGTATGTCTGATTCTTATGATATTCCTATCTTTGGTTTGCCTATTATTGATTCCTTTAAGGTGTTCTGACAATGGTCCAGGATCTGCAATAAACCCATATCTCAAGCCAGATTTGCTGCTGCTATTGGTTTTTTGACCAATCTGTATCTCAAGCCAAACCTGCTGCTGTCATTCTTGCAAATGCCCCAGGTCTTAATGTTATACAGTAACTTGATGCTGCATTTAATCTCCAAAATAGTGCTTCCTTTTATGATAGAGACTGGGACTTGTTGCACTTACAAACAGGACAATTCTGGTTATACCTAGAAAGTTCCTCTGACCCTAGTGATATTATACTACCATGTATTGCAAGCTCCCAGCTTATTCGACAATACCTGCAAAACAATTCTGGTTATGCCCAAAGAGTTACACTAACCTCAGTGATGCCATACTATCTTGCAGATCTTATCTTATATTGGTTGGTTGATCTCTAGTCTTGTTTGTCATAGACTTCTATATAGGTACGACCAGAACCTGATTTGGTACTTTTACATTGTACAAGGAAGTTTTATGCCTACCTCCAAGATCTTCCCTTCTATAATTAGATTATTCAGTTGTGCCAGAAGTGCTTCCAATTTTGATTAGACCAATCCTTTATCACAATCTGTCCTTGTGTTCACTGCTTTTCTCATCATTCTAGTCTTGGTTACTTGTCAGACTACTCTTCCAATCAAATCCTCTTCTTAGATCCCAATTAAGACTTATTTGTACAATCTATTGATTATCCTTCCAAGCAAGTACCCTACAAGTTGGGTGCAAAGATGTTGGTACTGCCTATATTGGGAGGTATAAGGATGTTGATGTTGCCTATTGTCTTTGTTATTACTTTTATTAAACTCTGTGTTTATTCTAATATTATAAAAAAATATATTATTACAATATTATAATCTAAAATAGAATTATTAATAATTTATTACAGAATGATTATATAATTAAACAATAATATATATTAATTAATAAATATAGCATATATATAGTATAATTTGTAGATATTGAGTATATAGTATAATTAGTATAGTTAGTGCATATTATATAAATAATGTATTTAGCATATATTGTATAAGTAGTATTTTTAGCATATACAGCATAAGTAGTATATATAGCATTAATAGTATATTAGAAAAAATATATAAGTAATATACTTAAACTATAAAGAAAATAAGATAGAATGTAGAATACAATAATAAAAAATAGCTTATTTTATATATTTGCCAAATTCAATATCTCTTTTAAGTATAGTTATATTTAATATTATGTAAACAACCCAGCAGTTACTCTATAAATAAAGAATTCTAGATTAGTTCTATCTTATATTGTTATAACAAGCATTAAAAAAATTAAGTAAATATAATAAAATACTGTATTCTAATTACATTTTTAATATTTACAATTTTATATAAAAATGATATAGCAGATTTTTGTATATTTAAGTATTATTGATTGAGTAAAGATTATAATACTAATTCTTATTTAATTATTACAAAATTATGTAAATATAATCTTTGAAAGTATTTGAAATAGAACTTCAAAAAATATAGATTAATTTGAAAAATTTTAAATTATAATAAAAGCTGTTAATAGATTAAAAACTATATATTCTGTTGCTCTTATTTATTGAAATTTTTATATAAAAAATATTTTAGTTTTTTATAACAATTTGATTTATATTTTAGATCTCAGATTGTCATATTATAGAAACAATTATGTACTTTGACTATAAGTATTAGTTTCAGCTATAGTAATATCAAATTAGTTATAAATAAAAATACAAAAGACTCTAAGAACAATGTTTTAAAAATGTAAATAAAATACTACTATTCTAAAAATATAGATAAGAATTTGTAACCCCTTAACTAATATATATATTGAAGTGTATTGCAGTAATACAAGATATAATTATATTATAAAAAGTTTAAATAAACAATATTTGTTGTTAGATTTTAAATATTGTATCTAGTATAGAATCTATAATATGAATAAACTACTTAAATTAGATACCAAAAGTGTATATATTGTTGGGTTTAGAAGATTGTGACTTGGTTACTTCAAACTTCAAAACTCAAGTAATATACAACAAGTAATCTTTTCGAAAGAGGGTGCTAGATTTGGCTTGTGGGTGATTAAGCTTTCAGTTACTTTGGGTCAATGAATGCAAGTAGGCTAAGTTATATAATCAAGAGTTTCACAGTGACATTATTAGGGGTTCACAGAGTTTGTAATATTAATAGTGTTAGTATTTATTAAGTACAATATAGTGTATTAGGATTTATTGTTTAATAAAGCAAACAAAGCATAATAAGTATTTTTTTTCTTAAGAGCCATTTTGGCTTTTATTTATAATACTAAATTCATCACTTACAAATGTGACTTTTCATTTATTATTTCTTAAAGTCTGCTAAATGTTATTTACAGTAATATATTTAATTTCTATATTATTGTTTTATTTATTTAAAGATGTATAACTTATCCTTACATCCTCTCATTATTCCTTATCTACCTTTCTGGATCTGAAATACCTTTTCTGATCTTAAATATAACTTATTGCATTTCATGCATTTTTCTTGTGATCAGTCATAGTATTCAGTATCGCAATTTCCAGCATTACAGTAGCTACAAAGATCATAAGAGTCTCTAAATAGTTGAGTCTGTTACTAATCGAAGATTGGCTTCATTTAATGATTAGATGATTTGCAATCTTAAGTGATTTATTATCTGTAGGTAAGTACTGATCTTTTCTTCTTTCTTTCTTTCAACCTATTTTCTTTTACTAATTCCTTTCTTTTCTTATTTCTTTGTCTTATCTGGGATTTCACTATGTCGAATTAGGATTAAGACACTTTTCGATTTGGTCTTCAGGTTATGGGTCACATAACTATGATGAATAATCAACTGCAGGTTTAACTTATTCTTAGAGTAGACAGTTTCTGTTTAATAATAGTCACTGGGGCCTTACAAGGCAATACTTGCACTTTTACTAAGATTGGTAGATAGTTTATACTTTGCTATTGTAGTTACTTTATTATTTGTTTATTAATTCTATCTAATCCTATCTTAATCTGTCCTCACAATATAATTAGTTGTATTTACTAATATAAAAAGGTTTCTTAAAATTACTATGTTTTAATACTAAATAAAAACCTTTAGTTCTAAAAAAAATAAGCTTAAAAAATAAAAAATAAATAGTAATCTATTGTTATAGTAATTTTATATATAGTAGCTAATTATGTTCAGAATTAGTAAAATTTATTTTTTATTTTAAGATTTAAAAAATTTATAGCTAATTTTAGTCAGTTAATAATAAACAACTATTATATAGTTATATGCTTAATTTAAATTGGCCAATTATATAGAATTATTATAGTAATAGGTTATTATAAAATAATGTTTAATTTTAATATAAAAAAAATATTTTATTTATTAATTATAAATTATATTAAAATTTTAAATTATTATAAACTGTGCTATTAGTTAAAAGTAAATATTCTTATTAAAACTTATAATTAAGATGTAACTTTAATATAAATAAAAAGTTTTATATAATAGTTTTTTTAAATAACATAATATAGATTAAGTATCATGATTAAATTTTAGTTTTTGTAATGTTTTTTAGAAATGCTAAACATATTTACTTAATATACTTAACTACTATATTATAATACTATTTTTAAAATATAGCATAATAGTTATCTATAACTACTAACACAAGCTAAAAGTATTCAAATTTTTTTTATAAAAAAAATTTTATAAGAAATATGATTACTTAATATAATGAATAAGTTGTTAATTCCAAGTAGCAGATTTAGTATTTTTTTTTTTTTTTTAACTCTTTGGCAGCCTTGTCAAAATTTTTTATTAAGAGAATTGCATATATGATTATACAAATATTAGCTTAATTTTTAGGTTTGACATCCTCTGGCTACTGTGTCAGTGCTTAGAGATGATTTGCTACACTAGAATGAGTTTACACTTACTACTAGAGGGCTATTCAGGCTAGCCTTTAAGGCTATTTCAGTAAGGCCTCTTGTTATTACTAATTAATTTTCTAACTGTATTCCTCTATATGTCTTCTATGTTTTTGCTTTCTGTTTTCTTTTCTTTCTTTATATCTTTTATTTTTCCTAAGTTTTGTCTCTTGATCTTGGTAAAACTTTGTGTAATACTTTGTTTTGTTGTTCTACTGCTTTATTTTTTATTCTTTTTTTTTTGTATTGATTCCTTAGCTTTTTTCCTATTTGAATACTTTATTGCATCTTTCTTTTCAAATTTTTTTTTTTTTTTTTTTTTGAACTTTGGTGACAATGCCAGTTGGTTTTTTATTAGCTTGATCTTTGATATAGTACAAATTTATGGTTACATTTTAGGATCAATTATTACTAGTACTATATACTATCTAATTTAACACCA